>BQNB010071181.1:0-17537 GCA_026074375.1 Tanacetum coccineum | reverse complement strand
AAGATCAAGATTACTTATGTGATAAGGATTGTTATTTATGAAATAGATATTTGAGAATAATCTAAGTCTTAGGAATATATTATAAATCGACTAGGACTCCTTAGTGTATAAAAGGAGGCTCTGGGGCATAGAGTTGTATGTATTATCATATCTACAAATCGTACCAAAAATGAATCATTCACAGAGTTTTTCATAGCTTTAAGGTTTGTAACCCTAATACTAGGAGAGTATTCGTATTATTTGTAATAATAATATTGGAGCTTTTATTGTTAAATTATATTATCTTGTGTTACTGTTTTATTAAGAATTATTCTTATTGATTAAAGATTAGATTTCGCATAATCTTTAATACATTTAACAAAGTTTCTACTATAGTTGTGTTGTATTTAACTAGAATAACTAAACCTTAACAAGCATAAGGAATTTAAAATCTATTAAAGTAGGATCAACAGATGTGATAGCTTGCCTCATGGCATGAAATGTGATAGCTTGCCTTTATGGCATGGATATAATAGCTTGCATTCATGGCATGGAATGTGATAGCTTGCCTTCATGGCATGGAATGTGATAGCTTGCCTTCATGGCATGAATGTGATAGCTTGTCTTCATGACATGGTTGATAAGCTTGCCTTTATGGCATGGTTACTAGCTTGCCTTCGTGGCATGGATGGAAAGGTTAGTGAGATTGGATCCAAGGATAAAAATGATGAAATCAAAAATGTAAAATTCATTGACACGGGATCAATGATAGAAAAGATGAAAATGTAGACGGGTATGAGTGTTATATCAGAAATGATTAAGTAGGATGATTTATAATCTTTTTATTTAAATGGATTAGGACGCCTCTGCATTTAATTAAAGAAATTATAAATCACCGAACCATGAATTTATAATTTTTATTTACATAGATTGGGATGCCTTTGTATGTAAATAATGAATTGTAAACGAGTGGGCTTGTGTGTATCCGATATGGCATGAGTACGTTTTAAGAAATAGAAAATGAGAACTAAAATGAAGTTATGTGTTAAGTTGAATAAGTTTTTGGGGTAAGTAATTCCTAAAATTTAAAAGAAAGTTGCTTATGAAATGCATAGAGTTAGACTTTTAGGTACCATTTAGATGGTACTTGAGATAATTTTAAAATAAGTTATCGGTTTTTAAGATAAGAAAATTTAGCGTGGATTAAGAAAATCCAAGAAAGTTACGTATTTGTATTAAGAAGAACGAGGAAGGAACCAGTAAGTGAATTTAGGTCATATTTGTACCTTGATGAATGATGGTCAATAATGATGAGGTTTGACTTATATAAAGTCAAACTATTAAATTTTCCATGTGACATGTAATTTTTGTGAAAAAGTCAATAAAATAATAGCTTAGCAATAGTGAAATGTCACTTAAATGATGTTTGTCATTAGAAAGAAATAGAAAGAATGAGGTGTTATAGTGAAAGCGTTACAGGAATTGTTGAATAACTTCGTTAGAATGTGAAAGTATTAGTTAATGTTTAACTTATGTAAAGTCAAAATGGTATAGTTTTCTCAAGGGACATATAGTCCTTGATTGAAAATGTAGAATAAAGTGATAAAGAGTGTTGATGTGACAAAAATAAGCAAGAAGTATTATGGGTTAAGGGTAATTAAAGGTTTTATAGCATGTATAGGGTTGCAAAACCATATAGTTGATGCAACTAGTTGAGTATATGTTTAAAAGTGTTAAAATGAATGAGAGGTTAAGTATAACCAAATTGTGGTTAATAATAGACAAAGCGATTTCGAGGACGAAATCGAAATAAGGGGGATAGAATTGTAACATCCCCAAACCAGTTTTGAAGTATTTTATGACAAGAATGCCATGTGAATGAGTTTGACTATGACTTTTATAAGTTAAAGGCCTCTCGTGATTAGTTAATCAAACCCGATAGTCAAACTTAAGTTAAATGTTAGTCAAAGTGGTTAGTATATGTTTATGAGAAGTATTATGTGACCCAATTATAAGAGAAAAGAACTTGAGGGATCTAAGTTGCCAAAATCCAAAACTGGTACTAGAACCTCTCGGTTTTAGTACTAGAACCTCTAGGTTTTAGCCTGCAGGGACCATTCTTGCCAAAATGGCAAACTTGTGCCAAATTTAATTAGATAATATCTCATATCTTCCATAAGTTTCTAGAGTTGGGTGGTGTTTTGTGGGTGACGAACCAAGAACAAAGAAGAGAGGGAATCATGAATTAGTGATGATCATGTGATGGTGTTTAAGGCTTCTAATTCAAGAATAGAACACTAGCTATGATCATTTTCAAGTAAGTAAGCTTAAATCATGTTTAATCATAAGTTATGAGTTAGGGTTTATGTACCTAATTTGGGGGTTTTGGGTAGAAAGTGTTTTAAAGTAAAGTGATAAGGTTATAATAATTATGGATGAAGTTATATTGATTAAAGTTAGTATATTTATGGGTTTTCATTATATGATCAAGATATGATCATATGATGATTTGAGATGTTGAAAGGTAAGCTAATGGTTGTATAAACCATTGTTATAGTGTGTTAATGATGAGTATAAGTATTTATGAATTGTGTTATGGTTTAGGAAGCAAGGATGATGATGATGATGATGATTAATAAGCTTAGCTTGGAGCTAAGGTAAGTAAAATGATTATAGCATGTTGTTTTATTGAATTTATATATATATGTGTTATGCGTATGATTGAACTATGGTAAAGGATGTTTGGATTTATAGTGTTGAATTAAAGAAGAATGAGGAGCTAGTTGGCCTAACTAGCCAAGTATGTGTTAGACTAGCGTAGAACTAGTTAAGGTATGTGATGACTAGATGAGTTGTTATAAAGATGGTTTAAGTAATGATATTTATGTTATAATGTGAATGTTAATGGTATAAGTGCTTTAAGCAAGCGATGATATGATTTAGTCCTTTGGACTACAAATAGAATGAATGTAATGCCTATATGGATGAATGAAGCATAATGCCATGTTATTACTCATTTTACTTACTAAGTGAAAGCTTACGTTATTTAATGTTGTAAGAATGTTATGTTAGGTCCTATTGATGAAGAAGGTAAGGCCTTGGAATAAGGCACATGGCTTATGAGAGTATATGTTGGATTATGCATATGAAGTAAGTGTTAGTAACCGAGCTCGAATCGATGTTGAACCCCTAAGTAAAGTAAAATGGTTTGTAAATGTTATTGTCAAGTGTTAAGGTCTTTTGTATGGTCTTATTATATAAATTGATGCAAATGGGTCAAAAGAGGGATGTAGAACGGGTCAAAACGGAGCGTTTGGCAAACCCCGCAAAGTATATGTTTTGGGTCGTTTAGACCATGAATGTTTATGGAAATGATGTAATATATTAGTTTAATGAATTCCGGAAATTTTCATGTAATGTCATGTTACCAAGGTCGTTTTCTAGAAAAATGGGTCAAAGTGCACCAAAGGAGTGTGCAGAAAATGGCTCATGTTGTTTTGGTTGTAAAAATTAAACCGTAAAGAGTTAGAAGGCGTGCCACCCCCCGTTTCGAAAATAATTAAGTCTAGTTTTAGTTAGTAATACTTCCAAGAGGTGAATGATAATATATTTTGATCAGTTTATAAAAGAGTGACAACATGTTTGTTTTGGTATGTCGTTTCGCAAAAAAAATTAATTTTTGGTCAAATTTAGAGTCGGAAAGGGGCGTTTCAACTTGGCATCAGAGCTTCGGTCTAAGTGAAGTAGGTTTCCATGATAGGTTGCATATACTTAGACCAGTCGTAAATGCGTAAGCCATAAGTGTAAGTAGCGTGGAATGTGAATGCCTTAGTCATAAGGTAGTTAGTACTTGCGATGTGATTATGATGATGCTTAGACATTAATTGATTATGCCCTATGTTATTTTTTCATAGACTAAATGATTATGATTACGAGTAAGAGTATAAAACACTTATTGGAGAAGTGTCAAGTGTGGAAATACATGTTTATATGATATAAAGTCTATGGTAGTTATTTATATGTCTAAGTAGCACATGTTGTGTATGATAATACAAGCTTTTGAAGTATTTGATGCTAAGTAAAATGCATGAAATTGTATTTTTAATAAGACATGAATAAAATATGTGAATATGGGGCAAGTGAATGTATAAAAGCTTGTATTATGAAAAGTTGCTTTAGCTAAAATTGCTTATGTATTGAAATTAGATGCTTATATGCATTCTAATTAGATGAATGGTTGAGGTATGTTAAATCATGTTATCTAGAGAACATGATAATTATAATATGATAGCAAGGTATTAATAAGTGCGATATGCTTGTGAATGATAATATGGTATGATTTGAATTTGTTGTAACATGAAGTGTTAGACATTGAGTTAAGTGAATGGGATTAGATTGTGATGTATAACGAATGTATGGTCTAATCATAATATATGTCTCTTGTTAAACTTAAGAAGGGTTGCCTTTGAAATAAAATGTAATATATTAAAGTAATGATGAGACATGTTATATAGAAATGTGTCGAGTAAGTCGCGGTAGCGAAATATGGATGAATATATTGGATGAAAGCATTGCGCTAGAATCCTTTAAAGATATAAAATGTGCTACGTGAATTGTAAAACATGATTAAAATCATATAGTTATATGTGAAAGCGTATGATGCATATAATAAGATTAGTTGGTATAATATGGAATAAACCTATGTAAGGTTTATAAGGGAAAGAGTCGAGTGAACTAAAAGGGATACATTGGCATAAAAATTGAATAAGTTGTCAACCTAGGGCTGACAAGATAATGATAAATGCATTGTGAGAATGCATATGAATTATGTAAGATATGAAATTGACGATTATCATATAGATCTTGTCCTAGATGAGAAAATGTGATGAGATTGTGTAAGGAAATGAGATTTTGAAAATGAAATGTACTTGATTAGAAAAGTACATGGTTGACCATTGAATAAAAAATGATAAAGTAAAGTAGCTTGGATCCAATGCCCTAGTTTTGGTATCCCTCGGGATGGCTTAGCTTGCCTTATAGCATGGATGTGATAGCTTGCCTCATGCCATAGAATGTGATAGCTTGCCTTTATGGCATGGATATAATAGCTTGCCTTTATGGTATGGAATGTGATAGCTTCCCTTCATGACATAGAATGTGATAGCTTGCCTTTATGCCATGAATGTAATAGCTTGTCTTCATGGCATGGAATGTGATAGCTTGCCTTCATGGCATGGAATGTGATAGCTTGCCTTCATGGCATGGAATGTGATAGCTTGCCTTCATGGCATGGAATGTGATAGCTTGCCTTCATGGCATGAATGTGATAGCTTGTCTTCATGACATGGTTGATAAGCTTGCCTTTATGGCATGGTTACTAGCTTGCCTTCGTGGCATGGATGGAAAGGTTAGTGAGATTGGATCCAAGGCTAGAAATGATGAAATCAAAAATGTAAAATTCATTGACACGGGATCAATGAAAGAAAAGATGAAAATGTAGACGGGTATGAGTGTTATATCAGAAATGATTAAGTAGGATGATTTATAATCTTTTTATTTAAATGGATTGGGACGCCTCTGCATTTAATTAAAGAAATTGTAAATCACCGAACCATGAATTTATAATTTTTATTTACATAGATTGGGACGCCTTTGTATGTAAATAATGAATTATAAATGAGTGGGCTTATGTGTATCCGATATGGCATGAGTACGTTTTGAGAAATAGAAAATGAGAACTAAAATGAAGTTATGTGTTAAGTTGAAAAGTTTTTCGGGTAAGTAATTCCCGAAATTTAAAAGAAAGTTGCTTATGAAATGCATAGAGTTAGACTTGTAGGTACCATTTAGATGGTACTTGAGATAATTTGAAAATAAGTTACCGGTTTTTAAGATAAGAAAATTTGGCGTGGATTAAGAAAATCCAAGAAAGTTACGTATTTGTATTAAGAAGAATGAGGAAGGAACCGATAAGTGACTTTAGGTCATATTTGTACCTTGATGAATGATGGTTAATAATGATGGGGTTTGACTTATATAAAGTCAAACTATTAAATTTTCCATGTGACATGTAATTTTTGTGAAAAAGTTAATAAAATAATAGCTTAGCAATAGTGAAATGTCACTTAAATGATGTTTGTCATTAGAAAAAAATAGAAAGAACGAGGTGTTATAGTGAAAGCATTAAAGGAATTATTGAATAACTTCATTAGAATGTGAAAGTATTAGTTAATGTTTGGCTTATGTAAGGTCAAAATGGTATAGTTTTCTCAAGGGACGTATAACCCTTGATTGAAATGTAGAATAAAGTGATAAAGAGTATTGATGTGATAGAAATAAGCAAGAAGTATAATGGGTTGACAGTAATTAAAGGTGTTATAGCATGGATAGGGTTGCAAAACCATATAGGTTGATGCAACTAGTTGAGTATATGTTAAAAAGTGTTAAAATGAATGAGGCGGTTAAGTATAATTAAATTGTGATTAATAATAGACAAAGCGATTTCGAGGACGAAATCTAAATAAGGGGGATAGAATTGTAACATCCCAAAATCGGCTTTTAAGTATTTTATTACAAGAATGCCACGTGAATGAGTTTGACTATGACTTTTATAAGTTAAAGGCCTCTCGTGATTGGTTAGTCAAACCCGATAGTCAAACTTAAGTTAAATGTTAGTCAAAGTGGTTAGTATATGTTTATGAGAAGTATTATATGACCTAAGTATAAGAGAAAAGAACTTAAGGGACCTAAGTTGCCAAAATCCCAAACTGATACTAGAACCTCCAGGTTTTAGTACCAGAACCTCTAGGTTTTAGTACTAGAACCTCCAGGTTTTAGCCTGCAGGGACCATTCTTGCCAGAATTGCAAACTTATGCTAGATAACTATGAGCTTAATATTCTATAATATGTTCCATACATGTTCTAATGGGGGGGGTTGTGTGGTGTTTCTCGACTTAGTTTTTTGCTTATTTGTGTCGAGTCAGAAAGAACTTGGAGGGGCATCCAAAACAATGATTGTCTAATTGATGATTGAAGGTGAATAGAGTCGCTCCCAAATCACCCAAACCATGCTTCGCATTTATACCAATGATCCTACACATGTAAGTAACCTTATATTGAGTTGAATTGGTAATTTATGAGTTAGGGTTTATCTACACAATTTAGGGGTTTTGGGTAGAAAGTGTTTTAAAGTAAAGTGATAAGGTTATAATAATTATGGATGTAGTTATATGTGATCGCATAAAGTTTAGTAATTTTGTGGGTTTTCATCATATGATCAAGATATGATCATATGATGATTAGACAGATAATTGAAGGTAGTATGGTTGTATAAACCATTGTTATAGTGTGTTAATGATGAGTATAAGTATTTATGAAATGTGTTATGGTTTAGGAAGCAAGGATGATGATGATGATCATTAAATGAATAATTAATAGCTTAGCTCTGGAGCTAATGTATGCTCAAAATCTATAACATGTTGTTATATTGAATTTTGATATATATGTGTTATGTGTATGATTGAACTATGGTAAAGGATGTTTGGATTTGTGGTGTTGAATTAAAGAAGAATGAGGAGCTAGTTGGCCTAACTAGCCAAGTATGTGTTAGACTAGCGTGGAACTAGTTAAGGTATGTGATGACTAGATGAGTTGTTATAAAGATGGTTTAAGTAATATAGATGTTTTTTTGTTAAAATGTGCAATGTTAATGGTAATAAGTGCTATATGCATTCGCACCCGCCTTGCCTTATGATTTAGTCCTTTGACTACAAATAGAATGAATGTATGTCTTATAATAGATGAATGAAGCATAACGCCATGTTATTACTCGTTTTACTTACTAAGCGAAAGCTTACGTGTTTAAGTTGCAATGTTTTGTAGGTCTAATGTGAAGAAGGTAAGGCCTTGGAATAAGGCACATGGCTTATAAGAGTATATGTTGGATTATGCATATGAAGTAAGTGTTAGTAGCCGAGCTCGAATCGATGTTGAACCCCCAAGTAAAATAAAATCGTTTGTAAATGTTATTGTCAAGTGTTAAGGTCTTTGTATGGTCTTGTTATATAAATTGATGCAAATGGGTCAAAAGAGGAATGTAGAATGGGTCAAAATGAAGTGTTTGGCAAACCCCGCAAAGTATATGTTTTGGGGCGAATGTTTATGGAAATGATGTAATATATTAGTTTAATGAATTTTGGAAGTTTTCATGTAATGTCTTGTTACCAAGGTCGTTTTCCAAAAAAATGGGTCAAAGTGCACCAAAGGAGTGTGCAGAAAATGGGTCATGTTGTTTTGGTTGTAAAAACTAAACCGTAAAGAGTTAGAAGGCGTGTCACCCGCTGTTTTGATGATAATTAAGTCTAGTTTCAGTTAGTATTACTTCCAAGAGGTGAATTATAATCTATTTTAGTCAATTTATAAAAGAGTGACAGTAGGTCTGTTTTGGTATGTCGTTTTCGCTAAAAGTTTTTAATTTTTGGTCAAATTTAGAGTCGGAAAGGGGCGTTTCAACTGCCTAAGGAGTTGTAAAACTTCTTGTTGAAGTCATTACGACTACCGCATCAAGTTTTTGGCGCTGGTGCATGGGGAATAGTTAGGTTTCGAACTTAGTTTAGCTTAGTTCTACTCGCTTGAATCCTTTCAAGTGAGATTTTATTTCCGTATATTAGCTTTCGTGTAGTCTATCTTTTCTTTATGTTATTTGTTTCATAAATCATTCTCGTCAACCATCACGGGAGACGCGAATCCTATCCGTACTCTTAGAGATTACTCCAAACCTATCCACGAGGGCTACAAGAACACCATTGAACTCCCTGAAGTGAACAATGTGGTACCTCTTCGATCCGACACCATCCGGTTGTAGCCAAACGGATGCTCATTCCACAGACTTCGGTCAGAGGATCCTAACCAACACCTCAAGGATTTCTTAAAACTTGTGGACTCACTTGACCTTGACGGTGCAAATAGGGAAAGAACGTGCCTGCATTTATTTTAATTTTCTTTCGCGATCAAGCTAGCAATTGGCCTGAACGTCTTCCAGCAGGATCCATCTCCACATAGGAGGATCTTACTACTCATTTCCTAGCTCAATTCTTTCCATCGGGAAGGACCGCAAAACTCTGCAACGATATCCTGATGTTCCAACAACATCAAGGAGAATCTCTCTCAAAAGCATGGACTCTTTTCAAGGACTTACTCCAAAAAGTCCATCATCATGGCATCGACCTTTGGCTTCAAGTCCAAATCTTTTATGACCATGTCACTCCCGCCACAAGATGAACCATTGACCAATCGGCCGGTGGTAAGCTTCGTGACAGAAATGCCAAAGAATCCTGGGCACTATTAGAGGACCTCGCCTTCTATGACAACGAAAGTTGGAACGACCCAAGGGATTTCGCTAAGCGGTCAAGGAAATCTCTTTGCCTCAAGATGTCCCGAGTACATCTGATTGCCGCCTCATCAAGCTCGAACATCAAGTCCAACGCTTGATGGAAGCCTACATTGCTCCGATGCAACCTACTCAAGTGAACAATATCACTTCTTCATGTGAGATCTATAGTGGTCCCCATGACACTCAGTACTGTATGGAAAATCCCGAGCAAGCTTTTGTTGATTATGCATCCTCGCGTACCGACGAAACAGGAAGTAGGTAGTTCGCTATGAACCAAGGGCCAAAAAGCTTTAACGAAGCCGCCAATACTTGGAAGGAAAGCCAAACTTTAACTGGGCACACGCCCAAACATTTACGAGCCTACAGAATGGCTCGTTCTCCACCTACTCATCTAATAACCAAACGAAGCTTGAGAAGGCACTAATTGATTTTGACTCTCATCAAGAGAAAAGACTATCCAGCCTGAGAACTCAACTTGGACAACAACAAGACGACATGATTAGTAAAATTAATCTTTTGTGGAAAACTGTTTTTGAAAGGATTGATGACACTCCTATTCGTAACACTGCAGGAAGCCCCACAACTCAAATGAATTTCACGTCTACCAACTACCCTTAAAATTACTCTCCCAAAAATATCTGTCTCAGTCGTCCTTAACTGAACAAAATAGAAACCCTTCATCCCCGAAACGTGTTCACTTCATTAATTCAATCGTTATTCTAAATAAGGAAGGTGAAGCTAAGGAAGAGGGAAATGTGAAGTCCAATACAACCGAGTACAAGGATCACGAGATGACGGTGGAAAGCAAAGAGGAGTTCGAGGAAGAAACTGAAGAAGAAATCAAAGAAGAAGAAGAGGAAGATAGCCCGAAATACTTTGACACTTTTCCCACTATGAAAGAATTAAGGTATCATAAATGGCTCTTGAAAAACCCTCGACCCCCATGGGTAAAGGCCAAGATTAGGACTAGGAACTTGAATAACGTTAAATTTTCTTGCATGATTGGCCACTTCGACAAAAAGCAAGCCTATTTAGATATGGAATCACCGATCAATGTAATGTCTAGGCTTCATTATATTTGGATCATGAGCAAAAGGTTGGATCCAAGGAGGAAACCATCAAACCCTAAGAAAATTTGCAATTTTATAGGGAGAATTAAGGGGTTAAAATTTTTTGTTGGGAACTTCACTTACAAATGTGACTTCGTGGTGCTTGAGGATACCACTAGTGTCGTAGATCATGACCTAGGGTCAATTGTATTCAGAAAACCATTCGTGGAAGCAACCGGGCTCGTTCACGACATGGAGGAAGGAACAATCGCCTTTGAAAAAGATAAGGAAAAGCTTGCGTTTAAATGCCTCTTTTTGTCATAGAAAGTGACGATGATGACAGTAAAAAAACCCACTACTCTGATAGCTTAGATCTGGGACCCGAATACAAGCATGATGAAAATGTATGCAGAGCCATTTGGAGCTTGATAGCCATAAAGGCCAAAAGAAACAAAGGAGAAGTCACGTAAGAGCATGTGACTTCAAGTCTAGCTACAAGACTCATAAATAAAGAAAAGCGCTTCTTGTGAGGCAACCCAATGTTTATTTTTATCGCATATTAGGAGTGTCTTGTGTTTTAATTATTTTCATTTATTCTTTTATGTTTGAATTCATCATTTTGTAATCATGCTTTGTTTTGTCTTTAAACTTATCTTAATTTCAAACAAAGGTATTTTGCAACAAAATAAGTGTAGAGGAAATATCTGGTTTTTAAGAACCAATTCAAACATATTATATAAATTGTTTAGATTAATTCGCGTCAGTTTTGAGTCATATGATTGTATTGACTAATCTCATGTTTCATGCAGTAATTCATAAAGGAAATAACTTATATAATCGCGTGCAGGAAGTTTTTCAAAGAAAACAAAAATAAAATTCTCTCAGAGGCTGGAGACGGCATCAGGATTTATCCTGACGGCATCGTCAGCCCAGCTACAGGAAAATTCAAAAATTTTCAAGTATTTTCGAAAAATAATTTGCACAACATTTAAAATTTGTAATTCTTTTATAATCCTACAGAAACTTATGATTACATCATTACTCTCATCCTATCTTTACTGCTTTCATAGAGTCAAACCCTAAACTCTCATTGTATTTAGATCTAACCCGCCAATTTTATGCTTGGTGTAGTTGTATTTGTCTTTGATTACAGGTTATATTTGATAAGAAAAAGCTTAAAAGTTCTTAGGAAGTTTCATTCGACGATTCTTGGAGGACGATTTAACCAGTTATCGCATGTTTCTTCTCCATTATTGAGCAAACCATGGGAGTACTAGTTTTTTCTACTTGTTTTCTTTTCCCTTTATTCGTTTTGACTGGTACTTCTAAAGAACATTGAGGACAATGTTCAAGTTAAGTGTAGGGGAGACAATGTTCAACTTAAGTGTAGGGTAAAATAAGCCTTAGAAACTATTTTCCTCACTCACATCTTCATTACTCCCATTTGCTTGTTCCTTAAAATGATGGGTAATATATCGAAACATAGCGTAAAAGGTAATTTTGACCCAAATTTAAAAAAAATTATGACACATACCGACGAAAACCGAGTATTAATAGCGTCTCATGGATAGGAATGTATATGACTAGCACAAAAACCCTCAAAATTCCACCCCAAAAATGTGAGGTTCGCCTTTAGATCTTTAGGAATTTGGGTATCCATTTTTGATACCCAAGATAATTTATACCTTTAGCTTTCTCGAGTTAAGGTTCGAATGCAGTCATATGTGTCTATTTCGTCATTACGGATGTGTACGTATGGTCTTTGTCGCCTTTTCTGGAGCATTGGTATCGGTATTAAATTATATGAGTGTACCGATAGTATATTAAATTCTAGAACTTGTTTTTGTGATGCATCCCGAGACCGCATAGTGAGTATTAGGATTTGCTAGATAAGAGGCACTAGGATTAACCCATGTTTTAAACATGTAATTAAATAATGGTATCACATGCGACTATATAACTTATCCCACATCCATGCCATGGCACTCATTTTTATGAATGAAACCCCTCGTGAAAACCCACTGATCCAACCATTTTCACGATTCTCGTAAATTTTTGGTTAAGCCGGACTATTAATGAAGAGCATTGTTAACCCTTAAACTAATTGTTACACCCAAATCACCTTAGCCTACCTTGTATGTACCCACCTTAGTACATTATTGTTTTAACCCAAGTTAATTATTTGAGTACACTGTTGCTAAGTCCTTATCCTTGTAAATACAGTTTTGGGACGATTGGGATTCATGGTAGTATTTATTTTATGAAGAATTAGGGAAGAAGTAATTTATTACCCTCAATAGAGCTCAATAAGCTCCGTGTTATGTTGATCCACCTCAAATCGGGTCATTAGTTAAATTGTAAATATCAAGTATGTAAAAGTTCAAGTGTAGGGGTGTATCTATAAACCCCCATGATGTATTATATAATAAGCAGTGGCAGGGCAAAATTGTACGAAAAAAATGTATATATAAAAAAAGAGTGAAAAAAAATGTACGGGCTGTCATTGGCTTATGTTATGTTTATCATAGAGTCAAGAAAAGAAAAAGAAAAAGATTGATGTAGAGTTTTTTAGAGTTTGTATATCTTGTCCGAGTCTTTGGCTTAGCAACCAAACCAACGTGTATTCTTATAAATAATTAGTTAACCCTTCCACTCCAAATTCACCAAAAAGTCACTCCCAAAATATTATACCAACCATCTTTCTGTATTTCTTCGTTTAATGTTATCTTCACTTACACCCGAAGCAACAACCTTTAAAAGACCTCTTTGACGAGTAATGAATAATACTTGCCGCCTAACGTGGAGGTTTGATCTTTACCAACCTGTGTAATTTTATATGCTAGACAGGTAATGAGTGTTAATTTTATGTAAACCCATAGTTGTTATAATTTATTATACACCCGAGTGAAAGAGAGAATCCCAAACACTTATCTTAAAGTTGCTAGCATGATGCTTTCCCGTGTTTTTAATTACGAGGTCTAGGAAGTGATAAGTTTGTTAAAAATCCTTTAAAGAGTAGGTTAAAAAAGACCCTAACATTGCTATTGTCCTAGGTAGAGCGAGTAAGCCTATTTGCTTTGAGACAAAAATCCAAGTGTAGGGTATTTGATGAATGTCATTAATTATACACTATTTTAGGGTTGTTTGGACCAGCCCTTAAATCATGCAAATATGCCTCATATTATGTACTTTAAATCGTTTGTTTCATGTTTTTAAGCACTTGTAGACATATGGAGGAAAAATACCCGTACTTGGGCTCATTTGAGAAGAAACGGACAAGACTACGGACCTCAACACCAAATCTCTTGAAGGAAACTTGTGCAACACAGTGCATGCGGACGGCGGTACGGCAGGCAAAAAAGCGGCATAAGACAACAACAGCGTTGTCACGATCAGGATTAAGAATCATCCTCAGTAGTGGATTACTGACATATGAACAATTAAAACTAATGAGACAGTCAGAAAATAATGACAGGCGTCAGGACCTAACCGACTCAAATCAGACCTAGAAGATTCTATCTCACAATGGCGTCGCGACTACAACTTGACGTCATCGCGAGATTTCCCTATATATATTAAGCCGAATTTAGGGTTTTAAGTGTGTAACTTTGTATAACTTTTGGGAGCCAAACCTAAGTATTTTGTCAGCTTTTAGGCCGACTTAGGCCTTAAAACTTATTTGTAGCCACTGCCCTTAATCCATGTTTTAATCAAGTAAGATTATTTATCTTTAATCATTCAATATGTCTATGTGTTGTTTGATTAATCTATATTCTTGCTTCCTTTATAACATGTTGCTAAACCCTCCTTTGTATTTGCTTATGATTGCATGAAAGTTGAATTGTAGGTCCTTTTACTGTTGCTTCTTGTGATTAATGTGCGCGTTAGGCTTTAGAAAACTAGCCATAAGATATTAAATTAGCATAGACGTCTAGGGAAACGCGAGTGTGTAGAAAGGATACCATCGGTAACATTCTTCATACTACCTTACCCTAATATGGTTTATCCCTCTTAAGATATTTCAATTGCATTTAATATACTCTTAGGGGCCTTGTAATAATCTTCATACTACCTTACTTGTGCGTTGCCTTAACGGAATATTAAATAGACGGCGAGATCGTGTAATTCGTTCATGACTTAGGAAATACTTACACAGATCATCACGAGTGTGACAAGGCAACAGGATCAGGAGAAGCAATCTAATGAGTAATGCATGATTAAGTAAATACGTTATCTTATCATAAAGTTATTAGCAGCAGTATAGATTATATTTAGTTTAATCAATTAGTTAATCAACCAACCTCTCAAACCATTGAATTTACCTGCTTTCTATAAAATATAAAAATACAAAAATAATCTCCTTTCAATCCCGTACATCTTGACTAAGCCATGTTCGATCCTTCCCAACCTATTCCCCTAGAGAACGATAACAACCCCCGAGTCTTGCCTATACTACACTGCAACGATTAGGTACACTGCCTAGGGAGTTGTAAAACTTCGTGTTGAAGTCCTTACGACACCCGCATCACCAATAAGCCTTTAGAAACTAGAAATCTATCCAACTTACTCATCTTATTGGCGGTCTGGTAGGCCCAAGTATAAGCATAACCATCAAGAGGAAGATCAATCAGACTTGCTAAGGAAATAAAACTATTAAAAGCGTTAGTACCTTGAATGTTGAAAATGAACCATATCTTTCTTGTTCCGTTCTAACTTCATTAAAATCTCCTAAAATCACACAATATCCCTCCTATCGGTCTATTAGATGAAGGATGTAATCCCATAACACCCTCTTTTCTGTTAGATCTTGGGGAGCATAAACATAAATGATAAGGAGTTTGGAAGACGAAGGACCAAGTACCCATAACAACCAAGAAATTATCAGACGAGGTAACGTTATCTTTGACAAACAAAGTAGGCTCCCAAACACATAAAATACCGCCTGAGTTTCCTAAAGAAGAACTAAGAGCATAATCAAAAGAAGAATTACCCTACAACGTCTTAATAGTAACCAACTCCATGCTCTTCATTTTAGTTTCCTGAAGAGATACAAAATTTCCATGCTCTTCATTTTAGTTTCATACACAACTACTTTACCCACCCTTTTTTGACCTTATGACCAAGTCCTTGAATGTTTAAGGATAAAAAAATCATTTGACAACGTTGCATTCTCATTGTCAGCCGATAATGACTTCAATGTTCCGCATATACCCTTCCATATTGTAGCCCATAGTTTGTCCTACCTAAACTAACTTGTCCATCAATTGCAATATTGAACCGCCTGTGTGAACCCTCTTCGAACAACCACTATTATTTGATGAAAGTTTTTCTTTGGGAACAGACTCTTCAACCTTATTTGAAGTAGAATTAACATGCTCATGTACCTCGTTACTTGTAGGCCATTTCACATTTTTGTTCACCTCCTCCATGTTAATCCCACTTGGTGTAAAACCAGGTGGATATTTCAAGTCGTCACCACAATCCTTTCTCTTGTTCAGAATATCATATAAATTAAAATGGTCCTCGAATAGAGCTTTATCCTCACTATCACTATCATTAACGGTACTCTCACTATTACTACTTTTTTGCCAATCCGATTTATTAGTTTCAAACACATCATCTTGGTCCTCAAGCGCATCAAATGAATTTTTGAAGGGAATAATATTGATATCACCAAACCTTAAGCTTACCTTGTTAGCAGCAGGCTGAGTGTTTGTATGAACCGTTTCCTTAGGTTGAGAGGTAAAAGCCTCATCATGTACATTCGCTGATTTGCCAACAAGACAATAAAAGTAATTAGGTTTTGGTTTGGTTAACCGAACACCATCAATATGTTTGGTTTAGAAGCATGTTTCCCTTTCCCTTTTTGAGTTACTACCACAAAGCCATCATCCATAACCCATGTAGAGGTAGTAGTCTTTGGCTTCTTGGGATAATGCTCATCCGTATGATCAAAACTCTTACAAGTATCTCAATGTGGTGGTTTCCATTCGTATTAGGTGTTAATTGTTTCCAAGGAATGCCCCGACCCATTTTGAAACGAGATAGCCACAATTAACGAGTCCACAAGATCAGATGTAGAAGATACCTCAATTAGAGCCCGAGCATAAGTATTGCGCCCTCGTAAATTAAGACACATTGTACTTGTATACGCATCAAGCATTATGGGACGACCTAACTTGGTAGTGATTAAGCTCAATCCGACTTCTGAGAAAGCAACAATAGGAACATTATACAATTTTGCCCAAACCGGTGCCATAGTAATTTAATCCTTCTTTAGACGCGTATTTGGAGTCCAAGTATTCAAAATAATAGGAACTAACCGAATGATCCATGGGTCATTTTTAAGAACTTGTTCCATGCCCTCTTTAGTTGCAAATTGAAAGAAGAAAACCCCATTTCTCAACATAACGCACTAAAGTCCATACTTAGCCCAAATATTTTTAACATAATTTTCAACTATTGGAAATGCAAGTCGTTTTCCTATATAGTATATGTATAAAGTATTAGCAAAACTATCACTTACTTCATCAACCAATGCCAACGGGATATACCAAGGTTATAGATAGCATGAGGCGTGGCGTGGCGGCATGGTCAAGCCTCAAGCTTTTGCGTGAGGCGTAGCGGCATGACGTTTTTAAGGCGTGACTTAAGGCGGCACAAATATTTATAGATTTATAGATTTATACCATATTTCATAACTATATGAGTGATAATAAATCCAATCCCAAATCTAAAATATTAGTAAAATCCTAAATATTAGTAAATTCCATAAACCTTTAAAAAAAACTCGCCACGCCTTACGCCTTTGCCCGCCTTTTCACGCCTTGTCCTACGCCACGCCTAGAGCCAACGCTAAGGTCCACTTCGTAACGTTGAGGTTACGCCTCACGCCTTGGCTGCGCAAAGGCGCGCCTTTTAGAACACTAGGATAGACACATCAGCACCACTACCACATTCGTCATTCCTTAACTTAAATAAATGAATCGTCTTCTTGGACGTGTTGTCCTCAAACATGGAAGCAAAAGAAGCCGGTTTCATACCATCATTATCTCTTGAACCCATATCCAGAAAAGAAACAACGGCCAAACGATTAGAAAGAAAAATAATGAACCCT
>BQNB010071180.1:0-32854 GCA_026074375.1 Tanacetum coccineum | reverse complement strand
CATTTTGAAAGTTTCATTATATATCGTTATACTTTTACTATATATGTGATTTTATAAAAAAATATTAAAATTTAATAAAAAATTTAATACATAGTTCTAAAAAGGAAAGAAATTTTCAAAATGTACTTTTAATCTATAAAATAACTTTTAAAACTATCCTAAACTTTGTTTAGAAATTACATAGGCCCAAGACGTAAAGTTGTATGAAAGTTTGAATTATATTTAATTAATTTTTTTATATAACAAATACTACCTCCGTCCCAAAATTATTGTCCACTATTTATTTCGAGTTGTATCAAAATAATTTTATACTTCAAAAAGTAGACAGGGAATTTAGTTCGAGTTTACCATATTACCTTCACTTGGGGTTATTATTACAAACATTAAAGAAGTTTTAAACTAATTAGTTAAGAGTAAAACTGTCATTCTGCAAAAAGTAAGAAAGAGAGTTGTAATGATGATGTTTTTCTTAACTGTGTGTTTTTTGTCTGTAGACAATAATTTGGGACGGAAAGAGTATTATTTACTAAATATCTAACAAATATCTACCGACTTCTTTGATGAAAAGATATATTGACGAAAAGGCCTATGAATTACGAATAAAACGAGCCAAGTATCAATATACTTTTAACAAACGCATAATTTATAAAAAATGTTAAAGTTTAATTTTTAATTTTGAAAAAAAAACTTTCAAAATGTACCATGACTTACTAAATAATTTTCTAAAGTATTCTAAGGTTTGTTTAGTAATCACATAGGTCTATGATTGTTTAAATTATATATAAATAATTGGTCTTTTTATTTACCATATATCTAACAAATATCTAACGATTTCTTATCTAAAAACTATACTGCAAAAAAAGTCTTTAGATTACGAATAAAACAAACTTAATATTAATATACTAAGAAATAAAACAAATAAACACATAAAACAAAATTTTGTGACACAAAAAACACATAAATTACAGAAAAAAGCCCCGCCTTAAGGCTGGATGGAGTGGGTGACGAACTCACCGTTCGTTTCACCACTCACTTTTCAAATGCTACGCCGGAGGTTGTAAGTCGCGCACGACTTGGTGGTTGTAAGGTGAGTGGCTCACCTTTCCGACTTACACAATTGTGGGTCACTTTTTTTTATATCCGTTATATTTAAAAAAAGTTTTTTTTAATCCTCCTTTTTTACTTCTAAATACCCACTATTTCACTTATTTTTATACATAACTCTTTCATTTTTAAACAAAACTCTCACATTCATTATTGTATTTTTAATGGCGTGTTCAGTTCCACATACCTATGATGAAATCAAAGCTATGGTTGACAAACAAATTGAGGATGATAAAGCTCGTCAGCTAGTGATTATGAACTTAGCCGTCGAATATGATAATGCATGTGAAGCTAAAGATGATATGCGAAAAGCATACGAGGAATGCAACGACGTTCCACAAGAGACTAGCGCTTTGATTGACACTTTTTTGATAGAAGGCTCTGATAAATATTACGAGATGCATAATTCTTTGTTTTGAAAGGCGACAAAAATAGAAAGCCAAAATGAATGCTAAATTAGTTTGGCTATTGGAAAAATACAACTACGGCTCACAAATCCATATAGGTGGTTTGTCATCCCAAACTTGTGAGATATGTGATGTATATCTTACTGAGAAAGAGCTACATTATCTACATCTAGATGAAGAAGCCTTAAGAGAAACATTAGAAGAAGAAGCAAGGGACGAAAAAGAACGGGATGAGAGAATTAGGCAAAAAGAAGCTGATGATGAGGAATTCATGTTGAATTTTGAGGTGAAATATGATTCAGAATACGAGCCAGATTAATAATCTAGGAACTATTTTAATTTAGTTGTTTTAAATGTAATGTTTTAAATTTCAACGGCTACTTTTAAATGTAATGTTTTGAATTAAGTATTGTTATTTTAAATTCAATATTGTATTTTAAAATTCCGTATTGTAGTTTAAAATTGCAACAACTACTTTTCATTTTCGCACTATAAATACCAACTGATTTCACCATTTCTTTTTCACACATTCAAACAGCAATCAACATGTCTAATAAGAAAACTACCCAAACCAATCTCCCGACACCTGAAAAACCAACTGATTCTGCTTAATGACCTCCTGAAAAACATTGCATTTAAAAACGTCAACATAAAGTTGGTGAATTTCATAGGTTTATGTAAATGTATAAGCAGGACCGCAAGACTTTCCCTGATAATTGCAACCATATATAGACATCACAAAATGTAATTACGTTTTTCCTTAACTCATAACAACCGAAGCTTGAACATAATTGAATACAATATATAGAATATGCCTACATTGCCCCGTGATTAGTTCAACCCATAACATCCAATATTCGACATGATATACTTCGATTCCATGATAGCAAGTCACCTAACGGGGAGGTCATCCTAAATAGATCATCTATAATCATCGCGCTCACTTCCAAGTAACTGACAGTTCATGATTCATGGGCTAGTGGGTTATCGCTACTTAGGCAAAACGTAAACATGATAAAATGTACACTTCGTCCAATTGTTTAAATCAGCATATGTTTCTCACCCAAGAAAAACTTATAATTAAATAAATTTGTAAAACATGGAGGTTTTTTTTTTTTTTTTTTTTTTTTTTTTTTTTTTTTATTTTTTTTTTTTATGAACTCACCTATGAGTAAGTAAACTGATAATAAAATATCCCAAGTAAAAAACGCGTCATCCTAACTCCCGAATGCAACCAAGTAATAAAGTTCGAATCAGTGTTCAAGTACGTTGTCTAACAAAAACCATATATAATCATATATAGTTATCAACGTACTATCGTTCGGTTAAAAGCTATCATCATTAAAGAGGTCATGACATGATGTACTAGGAGTTAGGACACTTAATAGTAAATCCACACAACACGCAATACCCATCCGAAGAAGCCTCATTATGAAATTCCCTAGTAATATAGCACTTTGATAACTAATAACACACACACACACACACACACACACACACACACACACACACACACATATATATATATATATATATATATATATATATATATATATATATATATATTATATAAATATAATTACCAACCCCATTCTATTCTTTAAGTGAAATCGTAATTATAAAGTAAAAACGTTTATAATTACACCTTTAGTAAAAATGACATACTTATCAGTTTTAAGTCTTTCTCGCGTTTTCTTTTGCCCACGCTTCCGTATTAAGACGAGTGATATAAAATCACATTTTTAGGTTTTTGAGATTCTATGATGAATAGTGTTTTTACTGTTCATAACAGCTATATAATCGTTTTATACTTTTAATCAACGTAAAACCCGTTTTTGTCGTATAGCTCCGTTTTTAGCGATTCTTTCGAACACGTTCTCGTAATTGAAAGTTTTATCATATTATTGATGTTTACAAAGTATAAGTTACTGCCATGAATAGTAACTTTTTATAAAATTTGTTTTATAAAGTATTTAGCGTCGTAAACTCGTAACTAGCGTATCTTATTCGTTATAAATTGGATTTTCGAGTTTCTTATCATTTTGGAATCCTCATGAGATGTAATATCTTTATAAAACATAATATGGGTGCTTCCAAAATCGAACCAAAACAGAAAGTTTGAGGTTTTGTGATTTAGACATGTTTTAAGCTTGATTTTTGTACCATTAAGCTTCAACACCTTATTACAACTACTTCACAACATTTCTATCTTATGTTTTACATATATAAAGTCCATTAGATCATACTTTACTCAAGTGTGTTCAAGATAACAAGTTTAACTATCATTTTCATTTGTAACTCATAAGTTAACTTTTAGAAACCCTAATTTGCTCATAAACATGTTTATACTTAAACAACATGTTAAAACACTTATACATCCATTTTAACATCATATTAGCATCCATGTGACATGTAAATAAGTTCATAAAACATTAATCATAAGTAAATATTCATTTTACATATTCAAAAGTAATCCCCCGAAATGGTGATTTAGCTAATATAAACTCATATGAAAACACATTAAATCTTCGTTTTATGAAATGATTAAGCTTTTATATATACCTTGTGTGGCATGAGTAGATGAAATGAATCCATTCACACCTTGTGATTTAAACTCTTGGCTTGAAAAATTAGGATGAAACCCTTTCTTCCTTTTCTTGATTCCTTCCTTTGAAAATGGTTAACCAACTCTGAAAACATTTTAGAATACCATTTAGATATGGTGTGTGTATGCTTGTATGATGATAGAAAATCAAGCTATGGATTTGGTTTGGAAGGGTGTTTTTTAGCATGTGCCTAGGAGAGGAGAAAAGAGAGATTGTTTGCTTTTTAATTTGCTAAGGAAAGGATGTGTGAGCCTTCTATGTACATGCATGTGTATATATACTACTAATAGAAGATATTTGTGTGTCTAGTTGATCATATGAAAGGTGGCAAGGATAAGAATGCATGGAAGAAAACTAGAGCTTATCTTGTTAAGGAAATTGGCTAGTCATGGTTCAAGTTGCATGCTAGATCTTTTATGAAGATATTTGTGAACTTATTGGTCTTATCTTGGCTTATCCTAGTCACTTATACACGAAATCATGCTTGTGTATAATTTAGGATATGTTTTGATCTTTTATATAATGAATACTTGCATTATATTAAGTTTAATGTAGGATAGACTTAAAAAAATGTATAACTTCCACATGGTAGAGTTTGATTTGAATTATTTCATGAAGAATATGTATAATGTGCTAAATACTTGAAGTTTTAAATAAAATTTAAGTATTAGGTATAAATTTTGGGTATTTGATGAAGCGTAGATAAGTTAACGTGCTTTCGGGAAGGCCTAAACGTATTTTTATCGCGAAACGTAAACACTTAACGTAACCAATAAAAATAAAATGTGCAATGATAATAATTATCCTCTAAATAATCATATAACACTTGCTTGATGTAAACATTTAATTGTTTAATGCCTGTTTATATTGAATGATCATTTTTAGTTTACGCGATTTAGCTTAACGATTATGATTTAAAAGCAAACGCGTAAAACCCTAAAAATAAATTGTGAATTACATAACCTCGTACCATGACCTAAAACACGAGGTGTTATATTATGGCAAAACCATAATTGGCTCAAAATGGGATTTTAGAAACAAAATAGATGAAACTAGAATTGTCATCAAAAACATGGCAAGACTTGTGGCTCAAGGCTACAATCAGCAAGAAGGCATAGATTATGATGAGACCTTTGCTCCAGTTGCAAGGATTGAAGCAATTAGAATCTTTCTTTCCTTTGATACATACATGAACTTCATAGTTTCTCAAATAGATGTCAAAAGTGCATTCCTCAATGGTAAAATAAAAGAAGAAGTTTATGTCAAACAACCTCCAGGTTTTGTGAGCAATGAGTTTCCTAACCATGTCTGCAAACTAGACAAAGCCCTTTATGGACTTAAACAAGCTCCAAGAGCATGGTATGAGACTCTCTTAACCTTTCTCACTGAACATAAGTTTGCAAGAGGCAAGATAGACAACACTTTGTTTATCTACAAACTCAAATTGATGTGATTTTGTTTCAAATCTATGTTGATGACATTATCTTTGGGCTCACCATCACATATTGTGAAAACTAGGTTTGGCAATATGATGACTCAAAGATATGAAATGAGCATGATAGGTGTTCTTACCTACTTCTTTGGATTTCAGATTAGGCAATCTAAAAGAGGCATTTCAATCAACCAAGAAAAATATGTCAAGGATCTGCTAAAAAAGTATGACATAAATGGTTCATCAAGTGAAGAGACTCTATGTTCTCCCTAACACTGAAGACCTAATCTTGTGGGCAAAATCTGTAAATGAGATCTAGTACTGAGGTATGTTGGATCACTATATTATCTAACTGCAAGCGATGACATTCAATTCTCTTTTATATGGTCTCTGTGCAAGATATAAGCAAAATCCTAACGAATCTACTTATTGTGTTAAGAAAAATTTTACGGTACCTTTAAGAAGTACTTCTAGTCTGGTCTATGTTCCAAAATGTTTATGTTTTGACTAATACTGATACTCAAACTCTGACAATGCTAGATGCAACATGGATAGGAAAAGCACCTCATGTACTTGTCAGTTGCTAGGAGGCAAACTTATGTGTTAGAGTGCTAAAAAGTAGCAATCTGTAGCTATGTCCTCAGCTAAAGCTGAATATATAGCTGCTACTGGATGTTGTGCCAACATACTATTGATGAAATGTCAACTCACTAACTATGACATCATATATGAAAAGGTACCCATATTTTGTGATAACCCTATTGCAATTGCAATCTCAATCAATCGAGTTCTGCACTCAAGAACAAAGAATATTGATATCAGATATCACTTTATCAGAGATCATGTTCTCAAAGGAGACATTGAATTACATTTCATTCCCACTGAATATCAACTTGCTGATATCTTCACCAAGCCTCTGGATGAGCCAACTTTCAAAAGATTAATCGTTAAACTAGGTATGCTGAACATTGATTCAAAACCTGAATCTTCAGCACCGACTGAAGAAAACTGAAGTTTCCGCACTTTCATCCAAATTGAACAAACTTTCTTGTTAAATGTCAGTTCAGTTTTTTGCATACAACCTTTAACTTGCTCGAGTAAAGTAACTAAGCAATCACATATGTCTCATTCTTGGGGGGATTTCATAAGCATGTGTGGGTTTGTCGCCTCTCGGCTTAGAGCATAGATATTGGTTAAGTCAAGAACTAAACAAACCTAATGTATTTTCTTCAGTTTAGTTTTGACAAATAATTTTATCTAAATCTTCAGCTATCTCTCGATTGAAGTAACTGAGAAATCACATATCTCATTCATGGATTTGTTTGAGCACTTGTGGTTTTGTCTCCTTCGCTGGAAGATTGATGATGATGAAGATTACAATAATCATCTTCAGATCATGACATAAACACAAACCTGAACTATAGGTCCAGCTTTTTCAAAATAATCAATATATAAGGGCTTAAACGTCAGTTTAAAAAAAACCAATGTGCTGTTTCAAAGTATTATTATTTATCAAAATAATTTCCTTCCAAAGGAAGTTGTTTTATTTTAAAAAATATTAAAAGAGGAAGTCCAATAGTTAGAATGACCATATCATCTTTCTCTCACCTACTTTTTTAGTTGAATAGACGGCTGTTCACTGTTCTAGGTGTCAGATGCATGCTTTGCTGACTTATATTTAATATAAAGTTTCGTACGCATGTTGAAAACAAACCTTAAACGTTCCCATAACTTTATAACCTCAAATGCTAATTACAATTTCTCAAAGGAAATTTTGTAATTTTATCAATCATATAAATCACAACAAACCAATCAACATTACATTCTCACAAATTTATCAAGAACAACCAATACACACACCTTGAACCAGATCAAAACTTCAAACCCTAACTATTCATAATGACAGAATCATCCTCACAAAACCCCTCATCACCTAAAATTACTCCCAAAGAAGAACCTGTCACTCTTGACAAACCTGAAAGCCCAAACCCTTTCTTATCTGCTATTCATGTTGAGTTCACATTTGACAAGATTTCCTTCACCACCAACAGTGAAGTTGCACTTCTATATCCCTCACACCCTAACCAAGAATACTTTAAGGATGTGTCAGACTTCATTTACAAATTTTGTCTAAAAAAAGCCTTTACGAGAGCCCCAACTCAATACAAAGAGTACCTGAGTGAATTTTGGTATACGAAAAAGACCTTAGCAGACTTTAAGCTTTAGGTATCCACTCCCACAAGTAGAATTAGAGGAGAAATAAGTGTTACCATTTTTCGAAATGCTCTTAGAGCACAATACCTACCTCACTCAAGTATGTATGTTCCCCTACCTTCTATAACAACAGTACGACCATGGTTTGCTACAATAGGATACAATAGAGAGATTGGGGCAAAGGGAACTCTCAAAAATAGTTGTCTTTCTCCTAGGTGGAGGTTACTAATGGGTCAAATCATTGAGTGCTTAGGTGGGAAAAACAGGTGTAGTCCTAGATCATTATATCCAAATAAGACGCCATTTTTGTATTGTCTTGTCCAATGGGGTGCAAGTAGATTATGCCAAATTAATATGGGAGGATCTGATACATAAGCTGAACAAGAAGACTAGGGAAAATATTATTCCCTATCCTAGGTTTCTATCTCTTCTACTAGAACATATGATTCCAGAATATGAATATGAAGAGCTCACCATTAACCTCACTCGGGTCTTCAGTGTTCACAACTTAACACTAAAGCCAAACCAACCTGAAGAACCTCCCTTCACTGACCACATGAAGGCCATCTACAACCTAGATGTGCATGTGGACTCAAAAGATCCAAAACCTTCCTCACAAACTGAGGAGGTTCCCTAAGGCAAAAAGCCTGGAGCTAAAAGTGGACTCAAAAGAAAATGACCTTCAAAACACACATCTGAATCTACCACTGAGGCATCTATATCGTAAACTAGCCAATCAAACAAGGAAACTAAGTCCAGTTCGGCCAAGGACAAAAGCTCAAGCCATCCTTTACCTCCCACATCAGTGGTTGGTGATGTGCATAAAGAGGCCCAACAAGTAGCTGGTGACCCAACATCTTTAAGGGCCACCAGTGAAGAAGGAGCCCATCCTTAGCTCAGTAGTGGTATGTTTGCATTTATTATTATTGAACCTGTTTATTTAGCATCTTTCATTTGCACTCTGAGTCTCCATCAGGACATGATGCTTTAACAGATTCCACAGCTAAAGCTGATCTTGGAATATCTGCTCCTAAGGATTCCATATCTTAAAAATAGGGTATGGATGAAGGAACCAAAAACTACTCATTTGATCATATATTTTTAAGGTCTAATCCAAATGTTATTGTAGATAAAACCAAATATGCTGGAGATTGGTTAAAAACTGTCATAGTGATTCAGGTGCAAATGAGAAATCTAGAGCTAATGACATCTCACTTAAAGTAAAGCTGGAGGATTTATCAAAGATCTTAAAAGACACAAGATCTGCCTTCTTCACTCTTGACTCCCTACTAGATGAGCCAATCATTGTTTCAGATGAGAGTGAAGAGGAAGAGGAAGTTGCAAAAGATAAAGACACTGAAGCCACTTCTCATGATGTACCTATAGACACTTCAGTCCCACCCCTTACATCTCCAAAATCAGCTCAAATTCAAGAGTTAATGGCTCAAGTTCACTTACTTAAGTCTTAGAAGGAAGAGCTAGAACAAGCAAAAGAAAAATCTGAAGCAGAAGTTGCCTCACTGAAAGCTAAGCCCTCATATCCAGACATCAACCAGCTTATTGAACTTCTGAGCTCTATTAAAAAATCACTGGATTATCTGGAGAGATTACATAGCTAAAGAAGCATGTTAAAGACATGGAAATAGAGCTGCCTGAGGATCTAAAAGAGATTTCAACAAAACTGGAGACATTCACTTCCACTATTTCTAGTCTTTCATCCTAGGTAGCTAAACTGAAGAACATTAAATGGGAAATTCTAGCAGATTTTCTTACTTTGCCAAGTCAAGTTTTTTCAATTCAAGAAAAACTCAAGATTTTAGATTCTCTTCCAAGTCTTTTACACAAGGTTACTGATACTTTGACCAGGTTTGCCACCATGGCAGAGAATGCATCCAGAGCTTCAAGCACGAATGTTCCTTCAGCAGGCAAAGCAACTGCTTCACCAGCTGAGGGGGAGAAGAACACCAAAGATGCGGGACACCAAGACATAAAGATGGAATTTAGTTGATCTTTTTTTTTGGCAGTAAAAATGTTTTTGTGGACACGAGTATACACCAAGAAGTTACTCTTTGATAAATACTGTGACAAGATGTTGAAAAGAAAGAAAAGCCCTAAGATCACAAAATGTGAAGTTCTCACAAAGAAAGGCCATATCACAATGAAAATATATAGGGAAGACGGGTGATGACATCAAATAACGTCTATTTTATAGCATCATTTATCCTATGTATTTAACATATTTTATATAATTATTGCAAAGAATTGTTACTTAATCTTTTATATTTGAGAATTGCAGTAATTACGGAGTATTGGTGAATATTAGCAAAAGGCGCGCATTCTGGAGCTTAATAAAGATATTTTGAAGATTACTATTCTGAAGACCAATACGCCGTATCCATCAAGGAAGATACGGCGTATCCGTTCCTGCACTCACCAAAGACCACAAAGGAAAGAAGATCAATATGCCGTCTCCAAAAGAAGTCAATACGCCGTATTGAAGATATAGTATGTGAATATTCTGGAAGATATAAAATGTGGGTTGATTCGTTAAGATCTATTATATATTATATATATATATATAATATAGTATATAACAAATAAGCAAACACTAGACCAATTACCTTTCAACCAAGGATTGGTCATATGTTCACAATATTAATATAATATATATATATAATATTATATTATTATATATATATATATATATATATATATATCCGGAAGTATGATTCTCGGGTCGTTAAGTCCCAACGAGGCGTGAATGAAAATCGAATGACGAATTGATGATCGATGTTTGAATGGAAAAGGGTTTGGATTCGAGTCGAGAATGGTTCAATTAAGGGGGATTTATTCTAAAAACTACCAAATAAAGGCAACACAATTAAATCCTACAATTACGGGAGCCTAAAAAGCAATCTAACACAAAATCGCACATTACGGGATTTAAATAAAACGGCTTAAAAACTAAACTATTGCAAAAATTTCACCTAAATGAACAAACTTAATTTTAATAAATACTATATTTAAAAAAAGAAAATTTTAGAAAAAAAAGAATCACTATTTTTGGGTTTATAGATTAAAAGTTATGAATTTTCTAAGATTTAAATGATTAAAAACTATAAAAATAATCCTAGAGCTAAAAATATTAACCCAAAAATTTTATAAAAATTACGCTAAGTGGAGAAAAAGTGCAGAAATTTAACAAAATTAAAAGCCCCAAATTTTATCTAATGGTTAAAGACTAATTAAACTAATTAAATTTAAACCTAATTCTAATTTAATTGAATAAACTAACTAAACACTAACTGGGGTAAACAGGGGACTGACGAGGGGGGTGTTTTGTCAAAACAGCAAACTGAAATTTTACATCCCCTACCCTAGACCTGCTGCCCGATTTCAATCCAAGTCCCCAAAAAGGGCTGATTTTAAAAAGTCGTTTTTAGCCAAAACGCAAAACACGAAAGTTGTTCACAACATATTTTTAAGCAACTTTAATAAAGACACTTTGCGAAAATAAGCACTCTATAAGCTCCAAAAAGCCAATTTAGCTGCTGATTGCAGAAAGTTTTGGAAATAAGCCAAAAATTTTGTTTTTGGTATTTTGGACACTACAAACTCAAAATAAGCTCAAATTCAAAAAGGAGAGATGTTTTGGAAAGCTTATATGTTGCTTAATCTGATTCCAAAAAGCTTTTTCAACCAAACACAACTTACACTTAATCAATTTGCATCAAAAAACTCAGCAAACTCTAACTTTTTCTCAAATAAACCAAATTCAAAATAAGCTAAAATCACCAATAAGCCAAACTGAAGAGTGGGCTTTAGGAAATAAGCTCACCAATGAGTCCTGATTAAGCCCACCTATTCACTTTTTTTCAATAAGCTACTAAATTAAGAGCATTAAGCAAAAGTTTCTAAACCACTCTTTTTGGGTTTTTTTATGAAAATAAGCAAGTTTAGACCTAAAATAAGCTAAGAAAATAAGCTGAAAATTAAAAACCTTATACCTAGATATCTTACCCTAATCCTAAAGATGCTAGATACTAAAAATAAGAACCTAAAGTGGACTAATGCTATGCTTAATCAACCAAAAATCAGCCCATTTTTTTGGACATTATTTTACCTACAATGGGCTGCTACAGTAACTGTGGTGCAAGAAGAGTCTGCACAAGGTTGAGCACTTGACTTATGAAAGTCAAGTGCTGCAAAACCCACCCAATTGAGTGTTATGCACACCTACAAAACGACCAAAAGCTTTGAAAAACCTTTAAGCATCAAAATCAAATACCAAATTTTACCAAAAATTACCCCATTTGCAAAACCAACAAATTTACACTATGAAAATGATTTTGACACCAACTTAAACCATAAAACCACTTCTAGGATCAATACAATCAGAAACCAAATGAAATTTTAAGAACCATTTCAAGAACACTTTGACTTTTGAAAGTCCACTTTGCAAAACCAAACACTCCTTTAACACTAGTATACAAAATTTTAAAACCATGAATCATAAATCCGACAAACAACAACCCATTTGCAGGTTTTAAATCATTAATATAACATCAAACAACCATGAATCAACCTTAAAATCAAATCAAAAACAACATTTAACCACTATGCAACTCTATTTTTGGTTTTTTCGATATTTTAAGACAAGAAACGAAAATCAAAGATCTAGCACTATATGACTAAAAACAGATAAACAACTATGACTAATAAGCATATTAATAACAAATAAGCATAAAATAAGCAAGAAATAAGCTGAAAATAAGCAAATAAGCAAAATATCAAAATTACACTAATTGAGAGGAAATGAAAAAAATAGAGAAAACTTACAATAAGCAAATGCTCCAACTGAGTTATGAAGCCCACACGAACTAACTCAGATCCTAATGCCTACCATAGGCTCTAAACCAATAAGCATGAGCTTATTCTTCAAATTCCACTTTTGCTTCTTTTTTTTTGAGATGATTTTCGAAGGATTTTTTTTGTTTTCTCTTAACTACTTAGCTTTTTAAGCTACTACTTGAAAACAGCTTATAATTAAGCTTAATTGGAAACTTTTAAACACACTTTAACAAAAATCATTAACTTAAGACTTGGAATTAAATACTTGGATTTTTAACTTATAAACCTCAATTGTTCATTAAACTTTAAAATTAATACAATGCTGAAAGAAAAAGTTTAATAAGCTGAAAATAAGTAAAAATGACTTAATGAAAATTACAATTAACTAAGATTAAGCTAAGATGCCCTTTAGGCTTACAAAAGTGTCCTATTTATTGCTCGATTTCATTCTAAGCTTCGGTCTTTGTGTTGTGCTTCCTTTGGTTGTGTTAGTTGTGTGAGAGGGTTCATAAACAAATCCCAGCCATTAAATCTAAGTGTACTTCTTTTCATGCTATCTTGACCATCGAATTTTAAGAATGGTGAGGATTGTCAAGGTGGAAAGTTGTTTAGGGGTTTGAGGAAGGTAGTGGAGGTGAGGGAAGAAGTTTATCCATGGTTTAATCAAAGGTGGGGGTAAAAGAGAGGGGATTAACCCGTGAGTGTGTTTGGGTTGTTTTTGGGCGGGAAAGCCTGTTTGAGAGGTAACAGGGAAAGGTTTGGGGATGGGGCAGGTTTGGTCCCTCACTCTTATATCTCATGTTGCAATATTAGTCCTTATGGTGATTTGAGTTTCAGGGAGTTAGCAAGGAAAGCTCCCTCATCTCTTATATTACTGTATAACAAAGTACAGTCCTTTGGTGTTTATAACAAGTATGGGAGGTTTGGCAGTTTTGCCCCCATCTACTTAGAATTTTAGTAAATTGCAATATTCACAGCACTTATAGTCTTTTTATCCTTGCAACAACTTAGGGATTTGGCATTTGTGGTCCCTCAAGTTGTATTTTCTGCTTCAGTCTCTCGGAGTTGACTTTGACTCTGTCGGGGTTGACTTTGACTTTGACTATTTGACTTTTCTGTTGACTTTTTGGCTTGATTGACTCTTTGGCTTTGATTTTGCTTCGTCTTTTCACACTTTTCCATTCCGTGCTCAGTTTTGTTGTTTTTGGCTTTGTTTTTCGTCCTTTTCTGAATATCCGTTTCCTGCACAATACAAATGCAAAACAAACACATATTTGGCAGTTTTTGTCTGTTTTTGGTCATTTAGGCTCGTTTTATTAGGTATAAAATATGTGTAATTAAGCACATATTAAATCCCCCATACTAAGATATTGCCGTGTCCTCACGCAATGTTATGAAGTAAACATTTACGAAAACTAAGAATCTCGATCCCCCTCGACTAATAACCTCGAAAAGTAGCTAAGTGTTCGTCAAGGGGAACTAAAGAATCAAACAAGCTTCGACAAGTCCCGTTGTTCATCATTTTTTTTATGTACACTAACTATTCTAATATTTTTGGATTTTCCTTTTTTCTTTTCTTAATACCTGTTTGACTTCTGTATTTTATCAACATTGGCGTCATTGTATGAGATGTGCCAACTAGAATAATCTATGGATGTCCGAATGGATAAATTCATCATCCCCGATTTTTCACTAGTCCCAAACTAAGCGTATAAACGAAATCACCGTTAAGTACAAGTAAAGATGCTAACACTACTTATAAACTATGATCTTATGTCAACTTTTTGCCCTAACAATTATTCACTTAGAGTAGATTGTACTTTAATTTAAGTTAACTTTAGATCGGACCAATTTTAGTAGAAAAGTAGTTATAGGTTTTATGTGCATAACGATATTTCTTTTTTTTTTTATGGAGAAATCTGGGGAAAGAATTAGATCACCCAAACCAACCAGCATATTCTCGATAGATCCGAGACCGAGTTCGACTTTAGGTTATCAGGTTGAGGACCCACAAGTGGAGAATCGTTCGCAATGTATTAGCGGGATACTCTACTTTTAGGCCGAATTTCTCTAGGATTTACCATTAAATTAAACAATACTATCAAAGCACGCAACATCAAAAGTTTTAATGATCTCATTGTGAGACTATTCTAGAAAACAATCTAACCAAAACAGCAAACCAAACAACTTTTGAAGTTTTAAAGAAGTTATTATTAGTTCAAAAATTATACTTGGTTTAGAAAAAAGCAAATCTTAACCATTAAATTTCCATTATTGGTATATTTTATACTACTAATACCGACCCTTATTACATGACCTACAACATCGAGCCACGCCTCGACAAGGATGTAGGGACTTTGTCTGACGGAACGTTTCCTTATTGTAACACTTACGAATGCACTTTGGCATTTATTATCTGACTATGGGCCTTGTTTGAAGACCCAGGCGGCAACATCGGTTTGTGAGTGGTCAAGATGCAGTAAACCTTTATTCAGCCTTACATTTAATAGTATTCATTTTCTTTTTTCATCATTTTTTTTTGCAACATTATTTTTCCGTAATAGAGAAAATTTTTGTTTTTAGAAAACTTAAGTATCAGGCTGAACTAAGTGAAATTTTTCGTTTACGAAAGAACTTTATTTTTAGAAAATGTCAGTTTAAAGTTTAAAGCAAAATTAGCTGTTTATTGTTCAAGTTAAGAGCTTCTGGGGAGAAAAAAGCGACAAGTTCACTTATAAGCTTTTAAGATTTCCAAAATTATCTTGTTTAACCTCCTACTTGTTAAATAACCACTATCATTTCTCGTTCTTCGAATTTAAATCCTAATAAAAGGATCGCGAATGCTTAGCCTAAATTAACTTTCGTTTTTAAATGTTAAGGAACAAAGGCTAGGGCTCAACACCGCCATCGAGTCAAAATTTATTTCATTCTACAATTAGGAAAGTCAAAACTGTGACAATACTCTAATTTTTATTTTTTAAAATTTTTTAATATTTTTTCATTTTTTTGGGATTTTTGCAAATAATTTTGTGGTTAAAAACGGGCAATTACGTGACAAACGGCCGGCATTCAAAATCAAATCAAGATCCGTTAAAATACTATAAAAAGGACTAAAAACACTAAAATATAGTAAATTATATTGCAAAATTTTGTTTGTTTGTGTTTTGATTTTATGTCTTACAGGTAAAAAGGATTGAAAACGAAGCAAAAACGGTAATTTTCGGGTGACTTTTGACGATGTTTTCACATTTATTGAGGTCCAAACGAAGTCATGAAAATTCCTCGGTCACACCATTGGAAAGAGCACGAAAAACAAGTCCAACGGTACCGGCCTTTTAATATTTTATACTTTTTAGTATGTAACCTTTTTTTGTCCCTGTTTTTGTACTTTTATCTTTAATAAACAGGCGACCATGTTAAATTGGGTTTTAAATTCTATTTTGCATATAGATTAATGAAACTATGCACTAGCACAGCGGTAAGGCTGTGTGTGTATAGTTTCATCTTTAGAGGTCCCGAGTTCGATTCGATGGAGGGGTTTATTCCCTTCACGACCCGACCCGGCCCACGACCCGTCTTGACCGGCCAAGACACGACCAGTCCCTGGCTACAATACCTGACTCGACCTGCCCGATACAAAAAAGACCTGACCCGGCCCACCAGTTGACTTACCGTCAACCACCGTTGACCGGTGGTTGACCGGTGGTCCGGCGGTGGTCAACGGTGGTCCGCCACCGTTGACCGTCGTTGACCGCCGCCATTGACCGGTGGTCCGGCGGTGGTCCGGCGGCGTTGACCCCAGTGACTGACGCGTTGTCCACGTGGACTGGTGGTCCGGCGGTAGTTGGCCGGAGGTTGACTGACGGTGATAGAACAGTAAAAATGCCACGTGTCACCAATCAACGTGTGACACATGGTGCTTCTAATCATTGTATGCAGAGGTGGCAGGTACTAGGTACGAGGTAAGAGGGTGGCAGGTTACGTGGTACGGGTGGCAGTAACTCTTGTCAGTAGGTCGGTAATGTTCAGGTGGTGGCTGAACCAACTCAGCGTGTGACACGTGCACTTAACGTGTGTAGTCGAGGTAATTGTCAGCAGTCAGTACGGAGGTAGGCACGTGTGTGCAATAATGAGGCGGTTGGTGGGAGTGCCAAAATGGACCAAACATACCCCAGATATAGATTATGACGGGCTGTGTACCTGAAAAGATGAAATTGCCCCCACCAACCTTGGGATATAAAAGGAAGCCACGCAGTGTTGCATAGGGAGGGAGTTTGTAGTGAAATGTTTAGTGCTGTGCTTTTTTTATTATTGTAGTGTTTATTTAGGAGTAGATTTAGTTTAGTTATTTTAGTTATTATTGTAAAAGCTTTTAGGCTTATTTAACTTATTGTATTGGCTTATTTCTCATGATTGAAAGATGCTTTTAGGTTGGTTTTATTAATGTTTTTTATGCTTTGATGCTTATTTCTTATGACTTATTCTTCTACTCTTTCTTTTCTTTTGCTTATTTCCAAATAAGCTCATGCTTATAGCTTATTTTTGGATCCGATCTCTTAAGCTTATATTCTAATAAGCTTCTTTAATAGCTTATTTAGACTAGCTTATTTTATATTGTTTTTGATTTAGAGCTTTTCGAGTGAGCTTATTTTAGCTTATTTTCGATTGCTTATTTTTCTAGCTTATTGTTTTTAGATCTAATCCTTAAATATACCCGTCTCTTGTTCACTTGATTGAACACCTTGGTTTCGGGTGGATTAGATCTAAAAATAATAGATCTTATATTTTTAGCTTATTTTCTAGCATAAAGTTTGTTGCTTTTTAATTCTAGCTTATTTTTCTTAGATCTAAATCCTTAAATATACCCGATCCGAGTTCACTTGATTGAACACCTTAGTTTCGGGTAGATTTAGATCTAAAGTTTTCATCTTTTTATTAGCTTATTGTCTTTAGAATAAAATCTAGCTTATTTTGTCTTAGTAGCTTATTATTATCTTGTTCATCTTAACCCTTGTTTGTTTTAATGTTGATGAAATCTATCCAACTCTAAGGCCGGAGCTTAAGGGTCTTATAAGGTTGATAAATAGATAAAGTTTTGATCTTTATGGTTTTTATGGAAGTAATTAGTAGATAAAGTTGACACATTTATTTGCTAATTAGTGAAGTAGAAGCTTTTTAAGTGATAAGCTTATTTGTTTATTAAGTTTGTAAGATCGGGTGGTTTTATATCATTGCGGTTCTTCATTTCGGTTCCATTTTCTATCCTTTTTCAATTAATTAGTGTAGTTTTAGTATAAAATATTTTTCTTTGCTTATTTAATTGTTATGAGTAGTGAGTAATAACTTGTGTTTGCTAAGTGATTAGTGATTTGGAATTTAAGTGCGGTTTTAAAAAGGTTTAAAAAATTAATAGCCATTAGAATTTTTCAATTTACATACCGTCATTTACTTTTAATGCAATTTAAATACTTGTCATTTATTTTAAAAAGCATTTTACTTTACTTGTCATTTAATTTCTTGAAACTTGTTTTCTAAGGATTTTAATTCGTTAAACCTAAGCCCGCACTTAAGGAACATTTCATGTCACTTAGCAAGCATATTTGTCATTTATATCTTTTAGATCAATTTTAGTTTAATCTTTTAGTTTTTAATCTTAGAATTAATATTAGTTTAATTTTTAGTATAAAAATAGTTTAAAACCAAAACCAAAAACTTGAATGACAATCAAGCTCGATTTACAACTTGAACATAGATTTCCATTCACCTCTCGCCGAGGAAAACGATACCCGTGTTGATTACTTTTTATTCTTTCTTAAGAATAATTTGTATGATACTTAGCTTACGTATACGTATATGTTTTATAAATATATATTATACATTTGAGGGTTTATTTGATAAACGTGTGTAAAAACGACTAGTATCAAAATGGCGCCGTTGCCGGGGAGAGGTGTAACGATTTTTACGGGATTGTTCGTGCTCGAGCCTTGAATATCCTTTCTTCGGAAAGTTTATTTTTGTTTTTTTTTAATATAAAAATCCAAAAATATTTGTCTTTTTATTTTTATTTTTCCTTTTCTTTTATAAATATTAAAAATACCAAAAATATTTTTCTTTCTTATTTTTATTTCTTTTCTTATGTATTATTTCAAAATTTTAAAAATATTCTCCTTTATCCTCTTATCCGTTTAATTCTTTCTTCTTATCCTCTATATTGTTTATTCGGAAAGTTTATTTTCGTTCTTATAAAAAATATAAAAATCCAAAAATATTTTTCTTCTTATTTTTATTTTTCCTTTTCTTTTATAAATATTAAAAATACCAAAAATATTTTTTATTTTTATTATCTATATAAAAATTTTCAAAAAAAAAATATTCTCCTTTATCCTCTTACTTCATTTAATTCTTATCTTCTTTATCCTCTTATCCGTTTAATTCTTCGACATGTCTTTGTATAACCATTTTGGTTGCTCGTGGTGTGGAGGTCCATTTAATGGAGGAAACTATCCGGGCTGTAGCAGTGTAGGATCCGGAAACGAGTTTGTCTATGACCCAAATCCTTATTCTTATAATGAAACACCCGATTTTTCTTACCTACCTCCACATCCCCAGTACGAGACATACTCGTGTGAGTTATGTTGGAACGATTCTCACTATGGGTTTGATTGTCCACCACGGGTACCGCTTGTCTATGAGCAGGAACCGTGCTACAATCAAAACTTTAGTGATAATTATTATCCACAAAATTCACTGAGTTTTCTTTGTTGTGATAACTGTGGGGGTCCTCATGAATGTTTTCAGTGTCAACCAATGAACCAAAATTTCTATAATTCTAATTCTTTTGGTTTTGACCAATCCTAACCCCCGCATTTTCCCGTCATTCATCAACCTCCTCAAGAAACGAGTGTGGAAATATTGCAAGCTAAAGAAGACTTAATGATTTCTATAGAAACCTTTTTAAAGAAATTTAATCGTATATCTTTTAGAGAAACGCCAAAGGTTTTATTGCTAGCTTAGGAGAAATTTTTCGAAATTAAGCATAGAGAATAGCAACATCCTCCAGAAGATATACAAGAATTGATTCGTAAACTTCTTGAAGATGTGCAAAATATAAGTGAGGAGCTGGCAGAGTATATTAATAGTCCGAGTTGGAATCGTCCTGCCTTCTACTTCAATGATGATGATGATGAGTATACTATTATATATAGATCGACCAAAGCAATTACACACAATTTACCAACCGAAGAACCCGTGGACTCTCTAATCATGGGGGACGAGCATCTTAGCACTATTCCTGAAATGGAATCGGACGAATTCATAAAGTCTAGTGTTGAGGACCTTGTTCCAATCCCAAGTGAGTCCGAGGATACTTCTGATAATGAAAGTGAGTGTGATGTGCTCGTTTGTGACGATTCTTCTCCTCTTGACGTTGAGGATAATCCCATGATCTTTTCTAATCCTCTTTTCGATTCTAATGAAGATTTTACCTCTAGTGATGACGAGTCACTTTCTGAGAAGGACGTTCCGAAGGAAACTTTTAAGATTTATTCGAATCCTCTTTTTGAATTTGATGATGATTTCACCTATAGTGACGTAAATCCTCTCTTTAATGAGGTTTTAGAGGACGTCGAGAGCGAGGACTCGTTTGATTATAAACTTGTTGAACCGACTTTGCTTATCTCACCTCTTTCCGATGCTAATAAGGATGAGTGTTTCGATCCAGGGGGCGATGAGATCGATGCTTTTCTAGATCTTGATATTTCTACAGAAATTAAGAACGATTTTCACGACTCGAAGGGAGACATTATCTTTCTTGAAAAATTACATTTTAATAACACTTTCCCCAATCTCCCTCCCAAGGTGTTTTTAGATCATGACCCAAGAAGCTTAAAGGATGAACCTAATAATGATGATTTGATGACCGAGGACAAAGTTTTCGACCCCGGGATTTATGAGAAGAGTTTTTCTCCGACATTTGTGAAGTTAACCTTTAAGGATAGCCATTATTTTCCCATCACATTTGTTATCTGAATATTTCTTCCTTATCTCACTTATTCGGTGGATTCTTCTTTTCTTCTCTCCTCCGAGAGTGAGGATACTATTTTTGACCCTAGCATTTCCACTTTTCATTTTTCTTCTCTTAAGCCGGTGGCATATGAAAATCCGATAGTGATTTTTCTATTCTTCTGTTTCTACCCCAAGGACAAAGGAATTTGGGGAGTGTCAAGCTAGAGACTCGCACAAAAACAAGCGCTTCTCGAAAGGCAACCCGTGTCTTTTCTTCTTTCTATTTTCTTGATTAATAATACTAAGTAAGTGTGTGATTTTATAGCCCAAGTGTAGGGGCGTGTTTCTTTCTATGGTATGTGGTTTCATTTTTGCAGGATTCCTTAAGATCATGAAGACCCGTGCTTGTTTTCAATCCTCCAATCATCCGGTCTTCGATCTTCTGCTTATTATGGAATCCTTAATCCTGATCATGTATATATATTGTGTTACCCCTTTCACACTTGGAATTTTTTGCATTTGCCTTTTTCATTCCTAAGTGTGGGGGTGAAACCCGACATTTTTGAACATTGAGGCCAATGTTCTATTCTAAGTGTGGGGGGATTTCTATCGAAATGTGATCTTACCTGTGCCTTGCTATGTCCCTCGCAACCCCGTTTTGGCCAAAATATCGACCTAACATTTATCTTGTAGCATTCCATGATAGAACGCTTAAGATTGTGTGATTACTATTCCTCCACGCATGTGATATGATATCGACTTTTGAGTTCTAGTAAGGGGTTTTTAAGTCTTAAGGCTCAGTAAACAGTGAGGACAATAGTTTAATTTTAGTATGGGGGTATATATATTCGATATTAACTTACCTACTACCTTTGCCCGTATGTTCTCACGTACCCCGTCTTTCCTCCACAAAAATTAAACTTTTTAAGTCGTAATACATAGTTAATTGTTCATTATAAATAAAAAAATAAAATAATAGATAATAATAATAAGTTGTTTTGACACGAAAGTAAGGTTTTCCGTTGGTGAGAATGAAAAGTAAAATTTTGACCCGACCGGTATTTATTATCTTAGCTTTTCTCCTTAACGAATATCGATTGCTTTTTTCTAATCTTTTATACAAGGAGCTATAAAAACGCAAGTCTAACTTTAACAAAAAAGTCAAGACTTTGTAAGTTCCCATAATTGATTTTAAAATGCAAGTTTCGATTTATTAGGCTAAAGTCTTTCATGAGTGTTCTCATTTATTAGAAAATTTTAAATTGAGTGAAACAAAAGATGAAAGAGGAAAGTAGAAGTTTTTGATGCTAAAACATCGATAGTTGATTTTCTATAAGGCCTCATAAAGGTTAATTGTGCTTTTTGCTTCCCATCATCAGCTTAATAAAAGCGTTAAATAATTGTTGAATTAAATAAAGTTTCTTTGTTTATTTTTTTTTGCGATTCTTTAGTTTAATCACCTTCGTAGAGATTCCGTCAGGGAAAGTAAGGTACACATCAAGGTTTTGTCAGTGTTGTGGGGAAATAGACTCCTGGACCATGGTCGGCTCGCATACCGATGTGGCAGTTGTTAAAAGACCACAAGACTTGAAATTTGGCTATAATAATAATAATTATGTAATAAACCGAAGCCGAAATAAGACTTTTGGATCATGGTCGGCTCGCATACCGATGTGACAGTCGTTTAAAGGGTGGAGGTAATAATAATAATAAAACTGTGGGCTGATAAAAGTTTACTGCATCTTGCCGGCTCACAACCGATGTTGCAGTCTTCAAAATAAGGCACATAGTTATAATAATCCGAGACTGATAAAAGTTTGCTGCATCTTGCCGGCTCACAACCGATGTTGCAGCCTTCTAAAAGGTCGAGGAAATTACCGAGGTCAAAATATGTTTGCTGCATCTTGCCGGCTCACAACCGATGTTGCAGCCTTCTAAAGGACCGAAATTTAATAATATTGCAATAATAATAAGTATAAAGCCAAATTTCTACTCCAGGGTTATCTAAATAAAGCCTCCGTCTCTGGACTCGTAGTTGAGTTGTTGCGGATGAAATAAAAAGGATAACCCCTAAATCATGCGAAATTAGAACCTTAATGTGGACTTTATTCTCACCATATCGTCTCTTTAGGAAAAGATTTCAAACTAATTATGGTCTAAACCGGGCACCTTTATGATAATAAGGACATAATTTATTTGTCACCAATAATAATAAAATCCTTAGAGGAAATTAGGAATAAGGGAGCGAAAAGTAGCTGCGCTTACACAATTAGCATTTATGAGTAGTGTTAGCATCTAATCTTATATTTAACTGTGATTTCGTTTTAAGCCTAGTTTGGGGATTGTGAAAATCAAGGATGACGAACTCCCGTTCTTAGAGCCTTTTAAATAATGTTATTTAATTCTTATCTTAGTTTTTATCTTTTATTGAATAAATGGTTAAAACGGGGGCGCTTTCGAAATAAATGATTTTTGAACCTTCTTAATGGACATTTTCTGTTCTTGTTTGATTGTGAGGGGTCATAATTTAAAAGGGGATTTAATTATTTATTTCCAGGCGTGTTTTATTTACATTGCGTGTGGGACCAGCAATGGCTTAGTGTGGGGGAATTTTGATGTGTGCTAAAACACGCATCATTTGTACCCTAGAAAATGCTAATAAACGGACTAAAACACTAAAATATGGATAAATATGTTGCAAATATGTTTGTATTGTGTTTTTATGTCTTACAGGTACAAAGGATTGAAAACAAAGCAAAAACGGTAATTTTCGAGAGACTTTCGATAACGTTTTTACGTTTATCGAGGCTCTAACGAAGTCGTTAATATCCCTCGATCACACCATTGGAAAAAGCATGAAATTACGAGTCTAATGGTACCGGCCTTTCACATGTGAACCTTTTTATTTTGAACCTTTTTCATCCCTGATTGAACCTTATATCTTAATGAACCTAACCCTGCCTAAAATGCTTATATAAGAATAATGCATGCATAGACTAATGAAATGATGCTCTAGCTCAGCTGGATGCATCTATTTCACTAAAACCCTAACCTCAAGGTCATGGGTTCGATCTTGCAGAGGGGTTTATCCCAGGATCGGGGGTTTGTATTTCAATGCAAGGAGGTTATAATTCCCCCTCTCGCGCCACGTTATCTGCCTACGCTGGCTTAGGGAAAACAAAGACACATCCGACAAACGTGGTACCACGTGGCATGCCACGTGGCGGACCTAGACCCGACCCGACCATGACCCACCGGTTGACTGGCGGTCAACCGCCGTTGACCGGTGGGTGACCGGTGGTCCGACGGTGGTTGACTGATGGTCCGGCGGTGGTCCGCCGCCGTTGACCGTCGTTGGCCACCGTTGACTGCCGCCGTTGACCACCGTTGACCGGTGGTGGATCCGGTGACGACTGGCAGGCCATGTGGCACCACTCAGGTGGTGACACGTGGCACAACTAATGATTGGTACGAGGTGACAAGTACGAGGTACTGTTTATACGAGGTGGCAGGGAATGTCAGGTGGCAGTACGAGGTGGCGGCGGCTGGCCAATCAGAGCATGACATGTGTCCAAAATGCGTACTACAACGTGAACCGAGGTCGCTGTCTAGCATGCGTGTGTCAGGTCCAAGGTTGTCACAGCTCGATCTGGAAATCCAGCAATTAATGCGTCGAGGCAGTATCTATTGTGGAAGATAGAATGCAACCAAACTATGAGCGTAGAGACAACTAACAAAATACCCCCATTCAGAGAGATTCACCCTCTAACAAAAGGTACGAAACACAACACCACACCCCAACCTCCCCACTCACTCTCTCACTGAAGGAGATAGAAAAGATCTACAAATTCACAAACTAAGACACGCAGCTCCATTAAGTGAGGTGTTAGAGAATTAGTTTATTTTCAAATTAGTAGTAGGTGTAGATTTAGGAGTAGTGTACGTCCCATGACCCGACCTGACCCGGCCTAAGACCCGACCTGACCCGACCCAAGACCCGGTTAGCCACCACCGTTGACCGGTGGTCCGACAGCGGTCCGGCGGTGGTTGACCGGTCATCCGCCGCCGTTGACCACCGTCGACCGGTGGTCCGGTAGTTGTTGACCGGTGGTTAACCGTCGTTGACCGGCGGTTGACCGGTCATTGACCGGCGCTGACGTGGACGCCACGTCACTGGCGGCTGTCCAATTGGATGTTGCCACGTGGCGTCGGCGCCGCCCTTTCTGACTGACAGGTACGAGGTATGATACGAGGTTGCAGTATCGGCTGGCCAATCACGGAGCGACACGTGGCAGATGCTTGACGGCTGGTACAAGGTTCCAGAATTGTCAGTACGAGGAGGGTATTAATGACCAATCATTGCCAAATGATTGGCCATAAATGTGGCGTTGGGATGAAGCTAACAATTGATTGGCTGTGATGATATTAAATGTGCTGGCATGGGTGTAAAAGGATGAAAATGCCCTTGGGCTTATGGCTATATAAATCAACAGACGCACACAGTTGAAGAGAATGAGATTTTAGTTTATTTTCAAAGAGTGTAGGTTAGTTTTAGGAATAGTATAGTATAGATTTTAGCTTTTTGTAAAAGCTTTTTAAAGCTTATTAGCTTATTGTAATAATCATTTTAAGCTTATTAATGAAGATGTTTGAGGTTGGTTAATAGCTTATTGTCTTTGCTTATTTTTCTTTAGCGTATTCAATAAGCTCTTTTTAGCTTATTATTTTTATAGCTTATTTTCTATTTCAAATAAGTATTCCTTTAGCTTATTTGATTGAATCTAAGCTTATATCTCTAAATAAGCTTTTGCTTATTTCATCTCTTTTTCTCTTTTCTTTTCTTTTCTTTCTCCAAAAGTGCTTATTATTTGATTAAGCTTATATCAAGATCATAAAGGAAACCGTGAGTGCTTAATCCTCGGCTTATTTATTAAGCTTTGTGTTTCCTAGATTTTGGTAAGCTTAATCTTAGCTAAAAATTTTCAAATAGCTTATTTTCATTTTATTTAGCTTAAAGTTGTTTAGTTTTTGGCTTATTTTCTTAGATCTATTCCTTAATCATACTCGATCCATGTTCACTTGATTGGACGCCTTAGTTTTGGGTGGATTAGATCTAAAAATAATAGATCTTATATTTTTAGTTTATTTTCTAGCATAAAGTTTGTTGCTTTTAATTGTAGCTTATTTTTCTTAGATCTAAATCTTTAAATATACCAGATCCAAGTTCACTTGATTGAACACCTTAGTTTCGGGTAGATTTAGATCTAAAGTTTTCATCTTTTTATTAGCTTATTATCTTTAGAATAAATTCTAGCTTATTTTGTCTTAGTAACTTAATATTATCTTCTTCATCTTAATCCTTGTTTGTTTTAATGTTGATAAAATCTATCCAACTCTAAGGTCGGAGCTTAAGGGTCTTATAAGGTTGATAAATAGATAAAGTTTTGATCTTTATGGTTTTTATGGAAGTAATTAGTAGATAAAGTTGACACCTCTATTTGTTAATTAGTAAAGTAGAAGCTTTTTAAATGATAAGCTTATTTGTTTATTAAGTTTGTATGATCGGGTGGTTTTATATCATTACGGTTCTTCATTTCGGGTTCTATTTTCTAATCTATTTTCAATACTTAGAATAGTTTTATTTTATCGTTCCATAATATATTTGCGTATTTGATTTTTGCCATGCTTAGTGTAGATTTATTTTTGTCGTTAAATGCTATGTTTGTTAAATTGAATTTCGTTATGAGTAGCGAGTAAATTACTTATGTTTGCTAAGTGATTGGTGATTTGAAATTTAAGTGCGGTTTTAAAAAGGTTTAAAAAATTAATAGTCATTAGAATTTTTCAATTTACATACCGTCATTTACTTTTAATGCAATTTAAATACTTGTCATTTATTTTAAAAAGCATTTTACTTTACTTGTCATTTAATTTCTTGAAACTTGTTTTCTAAGGATTTTAATTCGTTAAACCTAAGCCCGCACTTAAGGAACATTTCACGTCACTTAGCAAGCATATTTGTCATTTATATCTTTTAGATCAATTTTAGTTTAACCTTGTAGTTTTTAATCTTAGAGTTAATATTAGTTTAATTTTTAGTTTAAAAAAAATAGTTTAAAACCAAAACCAAAAACTTTTTATGTCAAACTCAAGCGCGATTACATCTTGATAGTAGATTTCCATTCACCTCTCGACCGTGGAAAAACGATAACCGTATTGATTACTTTGTTTCTTTCTAAGGATTAATTTGTATGTACTATAGCTGAGTATACATACACACACACACCACACACATATTTATATTATAATATAATTTTATTTTATTTATATATCATAATATATATATATATATATTTGAGGGTTTATTTGAAACGCGTTTGAAAAACGTCTAACATCACATCCGTTGAAGCTCAGATTTGCTTAATCAAATTAGAGTTTTCTTCGTGTCTTTTTGCTGATTCTCTCAAAACTTGCTCAGGGTATCTTCCATAGATTGCCTTCGTTCTTGGTACGAAGGATTTTCGTTGTTCCTTTGATAGAAACCCGGAGCTGTTGCTCTATATCCCCCTCCTTGAAAGGGTCCACCAAATTGCGTATAGTAAGCTTCTTCTAGGGTTGTCCCTTCTTCCTTGATTGGGCAATCTTTGGTGTAATGAGGTCTTTTGCATTGTTCACATCCTACTTGAGCAGCATAAACTTTTTCATTCACTTTCTTGATTTCTCTTCCAAGGTTATTGAGTTGTGCTTGTATTGCTGCTAATCTGTCAGAAGTTTTAGTACTTCTTGTCTTAGATGTTCCATTGTGCCATTTTTGAGAGTATTCTGTCATCTCTTGGATGGCCACTTTTGCATCAGCTGCAGTCTTAGTTGGTATTGCACCTCTTGAATCAAGAATATGTCGTGTTGGAACTTCCAACCCATTATAGAACAAAATCACTTCCTGCATCTCAGTTAAGTTGTGTTGAGGACACTTTATCAAGAGTTCTTTAAAGCGCTCCCATGCTTGAAAAAGGGTTTCGTCAGGTTCTTGCTAAAAGTTGTTGATTTCCTCCATTTTCTTTGCAGTTTGAGCATGTGGGCAGTATCTGTTCAAAAACTTAGTTTTAAGATCTTCCCAAGTTTTAATCGAACCAGTTGGTTCGTTTCTTAGCCAACTAATTGCGGCTTCGGTTAAGGATATAGGGAAGACTCGAAGCATTAATTGATCTTGAGTAATGTTAGGAACATGGAATAAGTCAACAATCTCGAGAACTTTCTTAATGTGTTTGTTCGCATCTTCATGATTCGAACCGCTGAATGTGTTTTCTCGAAGCTCCTTAAGAAATTGGCCTTTTAGTTCAAAGTGATCTTTGTCTTCAATTTTAGGCCTAGAAACCCCGATCTATAGTCAGCTCGGGTCTTGCTCATGTATTGCTCTATAGTTTCCGCCATTGTTGTAACCTTTGCCCTTTTGTGTTCTGAATATTTTATTTATAGTCCTTTGACTATTTGTCTTTTGTTAGTTTATTCAGATTTGTGTACCGTGTTGACGGTGGTGATTTTATAAGATATGTGATGAATTGTGGTTTATTGTGATTAATAATCCCATTTTTTATTGTGTTATGTGTATTCCAGGTGGTTTGACCCGTGAATTTTAAGAAATGCCAAAAAACGAGTCTGACATGTCTGTTAATGTCCAAATGAGTTTTGAAGGGTGTAAAGTGAAAATATGTCGTGTAAATACTCTAGGTTAATGGAAAAGTATTTTTAAAGTGAATAAAAATGCTAATTAACTTTGGGGTAAATTTTACAGTTGAGTTTTACGAGTATTTAAGTGATCCCGACACGAAAAGAAAGCTTGAGACCCTATGAGATACCGTAGCCGGTCAAAAGAAGACTAGAGAGAGAAGGTGACTTAATTTTAGCTAACCTTGTCCAAATTGACATAAGATGCTTTCCTTATCCTCATTTTTACACATAGTTCATTTTCAAAATCAAAAAAATATCATCTCTTGTGTTCGTTCGCACCTACAACACACACACTCTTATAATTTTTGAAGTTTGATCAAGAAAACATGAAGACATAAATATTTGGGGTTGATTCTAGTGTTTGGTTATTCATTTAAATAACGTTTGGGTTGTCCGGTTCGTGTCGAAATCTACAATTTTGAAGATTTTCTTGTAAGTTTTCAAATTTAAATTTCGTTTGTCCTTTTGGGTTTATTTTGATGCATAGATGTTAGTTGTACAAGTCGATCGTTGTGAAAATTGATTTTTGGAAGCGAAATGAAAGAAAAAGGGGGGTGTTTGGTTCGTGTAAAAAGAAAAGGAAAAAGAGGGTTTTTGTAGTTTTGATGTTGTGGTCGTGATGGTTGAATAATCTATGATGCTAGAATGCTTATTTTTATAGTAGCTTGTATGGCTTATTCAGGCTTATTTTTAAGCTATTTTTTGGCTTATTTAGGCTTATATGCCACGTGTAGATTCCCAATATCACTAGAAAAGTGATTTTGATTATTTTTGTGTTATGGCATATGTTGTGGACTATTTTTGAGGCTTATGGTAGTAACCAAATGCGATACGTAGCTTACTAGCTTATTTTAAGCTTAATATACATAATTTTGAGCATATGGGCTCACGGCCCAATAAGTCCATTTAAGTCGTGGCTTAATGGAAGGGCTTATTGTGGTCCGAATTATTTTCTACATATAAGAATATACTTATATATGTAAATGGACCTTGGTTTTGGACTTTGATCGTATTTTGGACTGATAAATGTCTTAATGAACCCTTGTGGGCCTTAAAGCCCAATAAGCGATATTTAGTAGTTATGAGAGTTTTGACGGACTTTTGAAAGTGAAAATGTATTTACGAAGTGATATTGAACGATATTTTAGGAAAAAAGTGTTGGTAAGCGTTAAAGATTGAGATTTTGAGGTTTTGTCGAAAAGTGTCGAATTTGTGAAAAATGTTGAAAAATAAGGTTTTAAACATTGGAAAACGTTGTATAAACGTACGGGTCATCTCAAAATTTCGTAAAAAGTTTATACTTAGAAATTTTTTTAAAAACATGATTTTTGATTTTAAATAATAAAATAATATTTAATTATTTTATTTATTTAATAAATTCACTAAAAGACGAAAAATATAATTTTTCTCGAAACTTCTCTAATGTATTTATTATGAGTAAACGTTTCATTTTCAGCCGTATAATGATTATTTTGAAGTTACTAAGGTGTACCGAATGGACTTGTCGAGATATATTTATAGTTAATAATTATAAATATTTATTTATATTACTTATCTATTTTATCTGAATAGTATAAGTATGTATTATTGGGGAATGAGATTGATATAATTGTGGAAATAAGTTGTCAACCATCACGCCACTAAACTATTTTGGGTAATTGTACAACGCGTCAAAAACTCTATGCATCAAACATGAAGATTGTTTTGGAATTGGATGTTTTAAATTGAGACATTAACTGGACTAGGTCGTTGCAAGCATCGTTGCATTTGCTTGTGTGATTGAGATTTAGTTGTTAAAGACTTGCTTGAGGTGAGTTCTCGTAGCCCTACTTTTTACTAGTTTTTCCGTTGGGGGAAAATGATACTCATATGTGTTTTGAAATGTTTTGAATTGATTTGTGCGAAATGTAATTTTGTTTTTGGGACAAGTTATGTGCTTATGACTGCTATGTGAATATTATGTGATGCATGATTGTTTGGATCGGATGGGTACGCCTACCCAGTGTTTGTGAGATTATTGGATCGAATGGGTATGCCTACCCAGTATTTGTATGATTATTGGAGCGGATAGGTACGCCTATCCAGGTTTGTGTGTGGTCCTGCCCTAATTTTAGTGCTCCAGCTGGTAGGCCCTTTAGGTGCGTAAGTGACATATGTTATTGATTAGCAGTGATGCTAAGGTTGTTTGCATATATTCGTTGTTATATAGCACTATTGTCTACTGTTGAAATATTAGCGCAGCTTTTGGGTTTAAGGTCAAACCTACCAGCTCACCAACATTATTGTTGACATTTTCGAGTATAATTTTCAGGTGAAGTGATAGAAGAGTAGTTTGGTGATTGATAGCAGACTTAGAAGTATCTCGAGTGGAATTCCGTTTGAAGTCTTGCTTGTTTGTTGTTTTTATTATAGTTTTTGGATGTTTTGGATTTAGTTTGGATTATGGTCCCTTGTGAGGGCATTGGAATAATTATAAGAGATTGTTGATTTTTTAGTTGCAATTTGGGACATCACTCAAGTTTGTTCGAGGTTGATGGTCTTCATAGCACTTGGAGTTTATGCAATGTAGTTTTCTCTATTTTGTATCTTGTGTTATGGTTGATCATTATGTTGCATTCCCGAGTTTCCGCCATTGTCGGGGTGTGACAGATTGGTAATCAGAGCCAAGGTTATAGAGAACAAGGTGGTTTGGCCTAGACTATAACCTAAGATCCGTCGTCTAGTTACGTATAGGATCTATGTGCGCGGTGTTCCGCTTCTGTGTGCCTTTGTGTGTTCGCAGTTTGGAGCCTTAGTTATGTCAGTCATTGAAATGGGTGGGCTTAATATTGGATATGAATGGGAAAGGATGCGAATATAAATACGGTGGTAAACGTAGTTATAAGCGTATCATAACTCACTCATACTTGATAATGTTGTTCATACAAATCGATCTTGACACCGTAGGGTGATGTTATGTGTATATCGGTATATATAGTAAGATATTCTATATATATTAATCTTCCCACTTACCTAACGTTACCCATGTTCTCCCTCGTGTAGATAATGCCGCCAAGGGTGATGACCCAAAGTGCTGGCCGGCCTATTGCCAAATCACGAGGAGGGGGAACGGGTGAACGGGTTGGTAGAGGTGGAAGGGGTAGAAGACCTAGGGAAGGTAATGATGAGTGTGTTGATGAATTGAATGGTCAAGGAAATGACCAGGGTTTGGGAGCTAATGGGGGTGTCGAGAGAGTCAATGGGAATGTAGAGGGAGCCAATGGGGGTGTACCCAACTTCTCAACGATCATTGCCTAGCAATTGTAGAACCTCTTACCCGCCATGTTGGCTCAGGTTAGTAACCAAGTAAATGTTGGAAATCAGAATGGTAATGTGGTTAATGAGAACGTTCAGGAGAATGTTGGGAATGTGATATTAAATGGAAACCAGGTAGGTTATTCATATAAGGAGTACTTAGCTTGTAACCCTAAGGAATATGATGGTAAGGGAGGTGTTGTAGTTCTTACTCGTTGGATTGAGAAAATGGAGTCTGTGCATGATATGAGTGGTTGTAGTATTTACCAAAAAATGAAATACACTGCTGGTTTATTTGTGGGTAAGGCTTTAACATGATGGAACTCTCAGATCCGCACACTAATCCGGGAAGTTGTTATTAGTATGTCATGGAATGACTTTAAGTTTATGATGATACAAGAGTTTTATCCTAGTCATGAAATGCAAAAGTTAGAAACTGAGATGTGGAATCACGTCATGGTCGGGGCTAGCCATGCTGTGTATACTGATAGGTTTCATGAGTTGGCTAGGTTAGTTCCACATTTGGTGACTCCAAAGAGTAGAATGATTAAGAGGTATGTGTATGGCCTTGCTCTATAAATCCATGGGATGGTGGCATCAACGGAGCCAAAGACTATACAGAAGGCGGTGTAGATTTCTGGTGCACTGACCGATGAGGCTGTGAGAAATGGATCAATTAAGAAGGTTAAGAAAAGAAAAAATATGGGGGAACCTAGCAAGAATAAGAATGGCAGGAATGATAATAAGAGGACTAGGACTGGGAATGCTTTTGCTACTACTGTAAACCCTGTAGGAAGAGAGAATATGGGTACTTGGCCCAAGTGTACCACCTGCAACTCCTACCATGCACCCGAAGGGCCTTATCGCACATGCTTCAACTTTAACTGCCCGGGTCATTTGGCAAGGGATTTTAGAGGTGTGCCGAGGAATATGAATCATGTCAATGCTAGAAATCCAACTGTTAGGGCATGTTATGAGTGTGATAGTACCGACCATGTCAAACCAGCTTGTCCTAGGTGGAATAGGGCACAAGGGCCGGGAGAAAATCGTCCAAAATAAGTTGCTGCTAATAACGGGGGTCAGGGTTTTGGAAACCAAGGGAACCAGGCTAGGGATAAGGCATTCATGTTGGGAGCAGAGGAAGCTCACCAGAATCCGAACATTATGACGGGTACGTTTACTTTAAACGATCATTTTGCCACTACCTTATTTGA
>BQNB010071179.1:0-32854 GCA_026074375.1 Tanacetum coccineum | reverse complement strand
CTTAATCGTTTATATTTGAGAATTGCAGTAATTACAAAGTACTTGGTGAATATTAGCAAAAGACGCGCATTCTGGAGCTTAAACGAATATATTTTGAAGATTAACTATTCTGACAACCAGCGTATCCGTGCCTGCACTCACCAAAGACCATAAATGAAACATGATCAATACGCCGTATCCAGTAAAGACCAATACACTGTATTGGAGATATAGTATGTGAAGATTCTGGAAGATATCAAACATGGTCCCTACTCCAAGAAACCCCAATACCCCATATCTAACACATTGGATACGCCGTATCGATACCGACTCCAGACCCTATAATATAAAACTCAAAAATGAGTTTTAAGTGTGCTAAATCATATTCTCGATACCTAAACCACAAAAGTTGACTTTCAGAGGAGAAAAAGAGCATAAGAGGTCTTGCAACGCATTCTAATCCATAGGAGACAATGTGTAATTTCTTATACTTTTGTAATCGTTTAGTTTTTGGTATCATTCGTTAACTCGGTTAGTTTACCTTGGCTAAGCCATTACTCTTGTATTAATTATGATGTTTGAAGGCTAATACATTCGCGTATTAGCCATTATTATGAAGATCTGAATGTTTGGTTTTGTTTATATCTTGATTTCTTAATTTATCCTTGTATGCTTGTTTATGTTTATCAATTTATACTTGTTTACGTGCTTTTGTATGCGACCTGTCATTCAACTGGATCTAGTGATACAGACCAAGTAATCTAGATGCCAGGATAACTCTCCATGTAGTAATTTATACATTTAGAATCATAGGTTCACAAATATTGTCCTTCTAAAATCGTGCTAAGGATACGCTTCTGGCTTAACTAGTTAATGGAAATTGCCTTTGGTTTATTGAACATGTTGACTAGTAGGTGAATCTAGATAATTCAACAAATAATGTTCTGATTCCATTGGATAGTTGGACAAGTGGACTACTAGAGTATAAATTGCCATTAAGCAGTAAGTGGGTAAAGTCTCTATGAGCTAGGGTTTAACAAGATCACCATTGCTTTAATCCCTAAGATAGATTATAATCAGCAAATAAGGATGCTTTATGCGGATGCTTTAATTGTGACAGAATTAATGTGTCTAGGTCTTAGGATGAAGTCCCGCCTAAGTCTAAGAATGATATGCCTCTTCGAGATAAGTAATCATTGCACTGAATAAACAAACCAACTTCTAATCGGATTAATGATGGCTAATACAGTTTTCTATCATAAGGCTCGACCGCTCTTCTATCTTCTGTTAATTTGCTTGCGTGGGTTAAACTGTCTTGAATTGATTGTAGTCACCAACCAAACCCGTGCAGTCTCTCAGGTTAAAACCCCCCATTTTACCCATTTTACCTCGCTTCAGGTGTTCGACACCCTACTTACCACGAATCTACCACCGACCGGGTACACTGCCCGTTAAAGTGTTATTTTTGGTTAAGTCGGCAAAATATAAATTTATTGGTGGAGAGGTCAAGGCATCGATACCCACGATGATAAGTGGGATATCCCAAAAATATGCAAGGAGTAGCGCGGGGTGCCAGTTTATGAGGTGAATCGATATGTGGGTAACAAAGGCAACCAAAAGTACGTAAACGTGAGTAATCAGGTTGTTTGTTAAACAATTTTATGTAGTGTATTTCATTTTGGATGGCGGATGAGGGAAGAAAATTGAGCAAGTATGCAACCATATGTAATGCCTCGACCTAAAAGGATGGTGGAATGTGAGCTTGAAAAAGAAAGGTGCGGGTGACATTATTAATGGTACGTATCATCCGTTCTGATTTTCCATTTTTTAAGAGGTTTTTGGGCAAGAGAACAAAAATTTGAATGCTAATTTTAGCAAACAAATCAAGAAGGTTGGTGTTATCAAACTCACCACCATGGTCACACTGAAAAGCCGTAATATCACATTTAAATTGATTATTGACATAGGAACGAAAATATACAAATTTTTGAAAAACTTCAGATTTAGTACGGAGAGGATAAATCCATAAATAATGAGAGAAATGATCAAGAAATAAAACGTAATATTTAAAACCACCAAAACTAACAATAGGAGAAGTCTAAATATCTGAATGAATAATCTCAAAAGAACGAGTAACAACAGAGTTAGAACTCGAAAACGAAAGTCTCACATGTTTGCCAAGCTGACAGGCATGACAAATGTTTGAAGACTTCTCTTTAGTGCAAGAAATAAACTGACGAGAGACAAGAGACCGTAGCACGTCTTCCCCGGGGTGCCTGAGACGTTGGTGCCACGTAGTAGGATTTACTGAAAGCAAAGCCTGGGGAACAGGAGAGGGCTTGGTCACTGGGTAGAGATCTCCCGAACTGTCACGTCTGAGGAGGATGTGACGAGTCAAGAAATCCTTCACAGAGAAACCGAAAGCGTCAAATTCGATAGTACAATTATTATCTCTAGTAAATTGACGCACATAAATAAGTTTTTTATAATGTTTGGGGTGACAAGAACATTATGTAAATGTAAAGGACGATTAAGAGTAGGTAAGATGCTATGGTCAGTATTGGTAACAGGTATAGATTTGCCATCACCAACACAAACAGATGGATATAAACAATGATTATAAAGGGTACTTAAATTACTTGTACGTGAGTTTAGGTGAGAGGATGAACCTGTGTCCATATTCCATGTAGGATCATGTGAGATCGTCGTAGTGACACCACTCTAAAGTGCAGTTTCTTGAGTCGGGATTATGCTCGGGACCGGACCTAATATACCTGCTCCTAAGTATGAACATTTGTCGAGTACATACCAAGTGGGTTGTAACTGGGCTAAGCCCTTTAGCCAACCAGGTGGGCCATTGGTCCGTGTGAAGGTTAGACCATAATTTCACTTATGAGTGAGATGGGGTCTATTAGTGATGCCAGTAGCGAATCTGAACATGACTATGTAATCTTTTAAAGAATTGAAATTTAGCTACAACCAATACAAACTATGATTAACCTGATTTGTTTTGTATGAGTAAAGAATAGATAGAAAAGATCTTTACACAAACCACAAGCTTATGTATAGAAGAAATTAGGATTAGGGATTTTTTTTTGACTGAGATTCGGTAGTGAGGAGGAGAGATATAGGGAGAATATTTTTTTAGAGGATCAATTAGGCTCTTGATACCGTATTGGAATAATTGATTGCTTGCCATTAACTAAACACACCATTATAATATATAGTCCTTCATAGATTGTTTTAGATGCAAAATATATAACAGGCTAGTCCTATTACTAATAACAAAGCCCAAAGGACTATACAAAAATAATACACGTCTAACAATAAATACCCACTATTTTACCATTTTTTAAACACAACTTCCCCATTTTATATACATTCTCTATAAACTTTACTTCTCAATTTTATTTACAAAAAATGTCTCACCAAAACACTCCTCGACCCAGCAAACGTCAACCAAGAAAACCCACTCGAAGCAATCCGCCTACACCTGATGGCACATTTATGCTCGTAAACCCATCACTGAACCCACAAATGAACTTATTACGGCCACAATCATACTATTATAACCAACCTTACCCAAACCAACCATACCGAAACCCGACACCGACACCGAAACCATGCGCTTTTAGCCAATTTTCACAACAAAACGCGTCTCAAGATTTCTCGTCACAACCAAGCGCGTTCCCATTAGCCACCCCAACTACGTTTCACAAACCCAAATGGGTGGTTCGTCATCACAACGACGTACGGATCCACCCATGTCTTCGATTCATGCATTTCCAATCGAAGATATGTACACACCTAAATTTTCGGACTCTTTCCAACAAAACACCGGTTATTTTTAAGAACCCGCTCGTGAGGAATCTCCCATTGAAGTCGCGACCTCACCACCGAAGACGAAGAAACCGACTAGAGGACGCCAAAAGAGGACAATTCAAAGTGATGATGCACCCCGGCAGACTGCATGGACACATGAGGAAGAAATTGCTTTGTGTAAAGGTTGGGTTGACGTATCCGAAAATAGCATGCTTGGTAACACAAGGAAGGATGCTGGATTTTGATGTGCGGTTTTGCAGTACATGAAGAGCAAAACAAAATAGTACGATCGTCGAACGTACGATATGGTGAACGGTAAATGGAAGACGGTGCACCCGGCGGTGGTTCGGTTTTGTGGAGTGTACGGTAACGTCACACGTAGGTTTCATGAGAGTGGAGCCTCCGACGCAGATTACTACGCAAGGCACTTGTTGACTATGCAGTTGAAACCGGAACAACATTTAAACTTCGTCATTTGGGAGATTTTAAAAGATAGTCCGAAATGGATGCAAAGTGAAGTTCTAAAATTTGCCGCAAAGTCTAGGGGAGGTAGCAAGAGATACAAGTCATCTGGGTCTAGTTCGTTCAACACAGAGTCTGAGGAAGCTAGTATTAATCTGAATGCTAATGTTGGCGACGACGAGGAAGATGAGGTGCAGAAAATTCGACGACCAATGGGCAGGGACAAAGCGAAAGATGCTGCGAAAAAGAAAGGCTCGAGAGCATCGGGATCGTCAAGTATGAATGACGAAGCACTGGCTAGGTTGATGGTAACCGAGATGGCAAGTCAAGAGAAAGAAGAACGCTTAGCCTTTTTAGAGATTAAAAGGAGGGAGGTGGAATGTCGTGAACGAGAGGTGAGAAATTAGGAGTATAGACAACACCAAGAAGACATAATGTTCTATCTCCAACCATATGATCACTTGACTGGAATTGCGCGGTTGGCAATGGAAGAGCTAAGGGCGGAGATCAAGGCGAAGTATAATTTGCCATATGTTACGTTTTTTATTTAGTATGTTTAAGTTTTTATTTATTTATGTATCGTTTAAGTTTTTAATATATGAATAAAGGTTTTTAATTTAGTACGTCTTACGTTTTTATTAATTACGTACGTTTATGTTTACGTTGATATTTACGTTTTTGGTTTATAACTAAAAGTAGTTAAATAAAAAAATGGATGAGGCGAACGGATTGGCGAGAAGTTAACCAGCAATTTTGAATGTGGTGAGTATGCGGATAAGTTAAGGGAAAAGAGAAAGAAAGCTGAGATAACGTTGAGGTGGATGATAAGTTTTGTATAACCTCGTCATCCGGCTTAAGAAGATGTTCTAATTACTGTGATAATAACAGTTACGGCTGCACCTTGCACTCTAGCGGTCACTTCAAAAAATTCGAAAAAGGACACATAAGTCATTTCACAGATCACATCATCCAAAAACAAAGCCAAAAGCAAGCAAGTGGCATTTCTCCAAGATACAAGGCTTTTTGGCTATATATACACGAACCACAACGCAAAATAAACTATAACCACAACATTCCCAAATCATCATTATCATCATCATCCTTCCTTTTTATCTGCCCCTTAATTTTGATCCGATTTTAATTCATTCAATATTGAATTAATTTTGATATTAGGATAATGAGGTTAATGCATGAAATTGAGGAAGAAGAAGAAGAAGATAATGAAATTGAAATAGAATCAAGCAGTGGTTCAATCGTTGAATTAGGAATGAAAGGTGTTGTTGTTGGTTATGCTTTGACTTCCAAAAAGATTAAAAGCTTCTTGCAACCTAAACTTGAAGGTTTGGCTAGGTATATTATTAATCAAACCCCTAATTTATAGTTTTTATTTTTAATTAATTGGGAATAAAATTGGATGTTTTTTTTTATATATTTTTAATGGATTGATGAAATATTGAAATCCCTTATCTGAAGTTTTGATTAATTGGGATTGAAATAGGACTTTATATGAATCTTTATGATGTATGTGATTTGGGTTAATATGATTTTGAAATTTGTAGAATAGATTATGTGGTTAAAAGTTATACATGTACCATGGAACAATACTTGTATTACATTAATTGAAAGCTTATATGTAAAAAGGTTATATTTATCCACGGGTTGCAGCGAAATTAAATCAATATTCAGGGCGAAAAAGCATATATATAAAAGATGAAGTGAAGTGTAAAATTCAAGTTGATAATTGAATAATTGATAAGTATATAGTAGAACAGAATGCGCTCTTTTGCATGTTTGTGTAGTGGGGAAGTTTTTTAATAAAAGATTCTTGATTGTGAATGTTTGTCATGTATTTGAGTATCTTATGTAACAATTGACTATTTGGGTTTGAGTGTTAAAAGTCTTTTATCATGATTTTGAAGTTTGTTAAAAGTATCTTATGTAACATGTATCATGGAAGAATATATGTGTTACATTAATAAATTGAATTTGATTATTTATAATGATATATTCTTGACTTGGTCTAGTATTGGTGTGTCAAGTTTGATTATATGTTTCATAGGTTAGATTCTGTTATATTGGTTTAGAGGGTGTTTGGGATTGCATATTATAAAACTAAAAATCACTTTGAAGTGTTTGTATGAGTAACTGCTTATTGGCTTAGTTCACACTTATTTAAAAGTGCTTAAGCCACAATCTTAGCTAGTGATGTTTGAAAAGAAACTTTCTTATAGCATGTATAATTTAGTGATGAAAATTGATACGAAAAATGCGATGAACTTTCACAATTTTTGTCATTGTGTGGTAATGGACTTTCAAATTTGCTCTTTGATGTCATTGGTCACTATATGCTGCATGTCCTCATGTTATTGCTTTTACATATATGTTTTTGTTTATCATTTGGTACAACATACTATTGTTTTTTTACCATTTGATTTAACAGACTATTGTTTAGTATTCATTTGATGTAGTATTACATCTGCAAAAAGTATAATGGAAAAATACTCACTGATTGTGTGGTGACGAGTTTACGTACAATGGTAAAGTGTGTTATCAAATGCAAAAAATGAAAGTTCGTTACATACAATGACAAAAACTTAAAAGTTTTGTGTAATTTTTCCTTTTGTTAATTGAGTTGAAATTATCATAATTCTGACTGGTGTTAATAGTTTCAGACTTCATTAGTACTTTTATAAATCAGATGTTGACTGTATCTTTGGTTGTGTGAGTCACAGGAATAAGGGGATATATTTTGTTGCTATTGATCAAACCCGGCCTCTCACAGATCAAGGTCCTTTTGACATTGTGCTGCATAAGGTCAGTGCGGACCATTCATATACGTCTGAATACATATGTCAGCCACCATGGTGAACTTTTTGTTCTATTTTCATTTCTTTCTGTTTTCACATAAATGCCGGATATATCCTTTTGTTTCATGATACTGATTTATTTATTTCAACTTGTTAATGTCCAGTTGTCTGGGAAAGAATGGCAGCAAATTCTCGAGGTTGGTTCTTATTCAAAATCTGTTTTATTGACATCAACTTGTTATATCTTTTGTTGATATATTGGATGAACTAAGACGATGTTTCTGTTTTTGAAGGATTATCGGCTGACACATCCAGAAGTTACGGTTCTAGATCCTCCAGGGGCCATACAACATGTTTACAATAGACAGTCTATGCTACAGGATGTCGCTGATCTGGACTTCTCTGATGCATATGGTATAATTTCTTTTGCCTGTTGATACTAGTCACAGTTAGAATGTAGTTTGTTAGAGCTGGGGCAGAGAAGCAATCAACAGAATGGGTCCCTGTTGTTCACAAGTGAAGGCACTGAACGGATCAAGATCTCGTAAATTCATTGTCTTTCTTGATTCAAATCAGAAAGAACTTCTTTCGCTATTGAAGCCATGCCTGAGCTGTCAGCTTATTAGCATCCCTCTTTTGCGTTAGGAATTGCCCGAAAAGGTTCGATTGAATCCCATGCTTTCATGGTCCCTATCTCTGCCCCGGCACTGGCCGACACGTAGGTCTATTCCGCGCTTTCCTAGGTGCGCATCTCCATCTACTAAAAGTAGGGGTGGTTGCCATAGATAGATTGGGTCATTCGTAACCAGAGCAATAACCGATGCTACAGCATAAACTAAAGCTATACGTGGCGGCCCCTAAAGGCGTAACTGACAGGTTCTGTTTTATCTGCCCATCCGAGTCATCCCGTACTCCAAAAAAAGCAGAGGTGAGGTCCGGAGAGTGGGACGGATCTACCTGGCCAAGGTGCCAATGTCAAGTGGTTATCCGAAGTGTTGGAATATGCTCTACCTACGGTACCTAACTAGTCTTTCTTTTCGGTAAGTCAGAATATATTGACCGATGGAGGAGAACCCCCGAAGTCAACATAAATGAAGGGGCATACCCCACCCCAGGCAACCAAACAAAGAACTCAAGACACTCCCCGAGCTCTAAAATCAAGAAACTAACCTAAAAAATGATTGAAATTAGATTACGATTACAAAGGCTAAAAATCACCCCCCAACCCCCCCCCCCCCAATAAATAACAAAAACCCAATCACTCACCCCACAAAAATTCCCCCCCCAACAACCCCAACACCAACCCACACCTCAACAACCCCCCCCCCCAAACTCGCTCTCGACTCAACTCCCACACCCCCCCCCCCCCCCCCTAATATAAGAGACAAACACCCCAACCCACTTACTCCCCACCAATGTACACATTCAATTAACCACTTAAAAAAATCAAACCCAACCACCACCCAAATACCCCCACCAAAATCCAACCTCAACTACTCACATCCAACCTCATAATAAATTTAGTACCTCAATCCCCCACCCATACAGATACAAAACCCAAACCTGTTCCACCATCAATCTACCCCCCACTGTCACTCCAACAGATGATATATACCGCCATATGGAATATCCCAACGAAGTGAAAGACTGAATACACTCATCCCCCACCAATCATCCTGATCTATCTATCCCCAACACTCATAATATGTCACTTGTCCTATATCTCTAGATAGAGATCTCACACATGACCATATTATTATGATTGCGTGTAATCAACTTCTCTACAATCCCTCCAAAATAGTCCACTCTGAAAATGTATTAATCCCAAAACTCTCCTCCATCTGTAAGTCTCATGATCTTACACTCATCTGAACACCTAATCAAGCTTTAATCACACTACTATATACTCACAAAGATCCACACCTCACAGAGTAATCAGATAAAATATAAAACAGTAAACTACACTCCAATGTCACCACTACATCTCACATACTTACTCGCAACCTGCGATCACTCCACTATACAAGTGTCTGCCAATATAATATATTGCCTGTACTATCCCACCCACGATCTATCGTCTTTAATTTACATCATCTGTGTGTATTACCCCAAAATATAGATATATAGGAGAAGTCTACATCCACCTGTCTAACATAATGCATAACGTACATTGTGTAACTGAACGAATCTAGTCTACCTACTATCTACTCAAGTGCAATGAACAGTGCTCTCATTAAGTCACCATATCTCACCCAAAAATAGATTGTTGAATCGTGAGTCTATAACAAGATTAACACTATATCTAAATAAGCCTCTACATAAGATATGTGAGCAAGATATGCATGTCAATCTATAGTTGTAATGCTTATCCACTAGTCATGTGTACATCCTCTGTCAAATACATGTGTGTCCTATAGTAACTACTCGACGCTCTCAAAACACTCCCTTGTGACGCTACATCTAGAGAGTATCTCATCAGCTCACATATATCTATCTTCATGCACAACTCCTCCCACACCTGTTCTATGTGTGTGTGAGACCGAGTTGCACATCTAAGCATCAATGCAACAATTAGTTCGACTCAAATATGACAAAATTGACCATACCTATAACCACACTATAACAGCCACCAGATCGATAATGATACAGTGTATACATGTCATATCTACCTCCAATGTCCCATCTACCTCGTGTGCTACTTGCTACACTCACCTCGTGTGTCAACAAAGTGTACAACTGTGCATACGTGCATAAAGCAGCATATCCCATGTATATATCATACGTAAAGATCTTGTACTCTAATCAGTAGTACATCAATACCCACTCCCTCTAAATACATCTCGTCCCCCACTATATCGCGCTCATAATGTCACAGTTACTACCATGTACTACATCAATTCTGTCTCATACCATCCTCTCCGCCACTTAAGCCCGTGTACTCTAAACCCTCTCCCCTGTGATAAATGTGTGTCCCGTGCTAAGTGTCACACTCTATGACACCTCACTACGTCATCTTAATCCCAAAACATAAATACATCAAAATCAAAACTAATGAGCTCGAAGAGAGAATCCATAGAAGTCTCGTTACTATGACATCTCTCTGTACTCATATATAACACACAATCCCTACACTTACTCTCATTGTGCTGTCAAGTGTCATATCTCTGACGACCTAGTCAGTCAGATAGGCACAAAATATGAGTCACAATATAAGGTAGTCAAATATATCATATACCGTATTCTTGTAACAAGTGTGACACATTTAGTACCACTATATATACCATTCACCAAATATATTACAAAACATCTACACATACCTCACTTGTGCTATATACGCACCAATAAACCTTCATGTCACCATATAACATGTCTCTTGATGAATACTACCTAGTACTGATTGAGGTGAGTGCACTGAATCACGCAAGAATATCAATGAGAGTAACACTACTATGAAGCAGTACAGTAAAGACATCTAACATACTACGTCAAACATTATCACCATATATATAGAGACATCACATCGTACCTAACTCCTAGAGAGATTCCTCCCTGTCCAGTGCAGTTGACTGTGGTCATGAATCTAATACGTCATCTCGGTATATCATCCTCACTACTAACTTACTGAATCCTAAACATCCTCATAAGCTATATAGATGTCAACATAGTGAGAGTGATAGTATCTCCCAAATATCAACACGCTATAAACTCGAGAAGAAGTAGTAGTCCAATGAAAAGCCATGTGAACCTAGATTCACTAAGATATATTGACCTAACTGATCAAACGACATTCACTTGTAGTAGATCATCAAATCGACACCAATACACAAATGACCGTGATATTTATGACCAGTCTATCTGAACGTCGTTCGCACTCCAGACTGAATGTGTAATGAGTACTTAGTAGTGTACTCTGATCCAACTTCAGTCTCTGTTGAATATAATATTCTGAAGCATGACTCATCCACTCACCTCCAATGCAATTGTGTGCAAACACACATCTCGTCACGTGTGTGCAGTCTGCCCACGTACCCCTCCTTCGACACCTATATGAGTGTCTGTCAACTACTTCATAGATGCACGTGTCACGCATACACCAGAAGTGTGTGTCAACATCCAACCTCTATCATCACCCCAATATCTACGACATATCACGCACATCTAATGCACCACACGTGCATAGATCAACACTGTACATACCCGTTAGACACACACAGCTCCGTGTTCTCACCTCAACATATAAACCTAAGCACGTTGTTACTGTCCAAGACCTACTGTGATGACTATCCTACTCAATATAGTCCATGCAGAACATTCATCTCCAGTATCCAAGCTGTGGAATCTAGAATAGTGTTAATGCGCTGTGCGTATCATCTCACAAATGTAACGTAGTCATACAATTATAGATGCGCTCTACTCTACCCTGACAACTGAAACAGATCCTACATACTGTATTGACGCCTAGTGTGTGTGTGTGTGTGTACCCTCAGTAAATGTGTTTCGTTCACTGTATATGATAATCAACGCAGTACGTGTGTTTAGACACAGTCATGACTCCTGTATTATTGTATCTATAGCTCGTAGACACCACTCAAGAAGAATCACATATACAGTCAGAGAGTCATTTGAGTCTCTTAGTGACACGCACTGTAGTTGTCCCTATATATCTCACCTATTGATTATGTATAGACTCGTAAAAAGTGATCCACCGTAATTAACAACTTATACTGAGCACAATAAGACACACCACTAATATATTGTGGTAGAAGTTCTGAATTATATTGTCATCCACAGTGTGTATGAGTGTATATAAACATTCCCACAGACTCAGGTCTGATTCCTCAGGATGTATAACATCGAGTTAAAATTAATAGTTCAAGAGACCCTATAGCATACACTAATGACTCCAATACCATCAGTCAGATCACTAAAATGACCAGTGTAAGTGACTATAAACAACCGAGCATGCACATAAAGTTGAAATGGTAATAGTGTCGCGTGAAAGTGTATGTAAAAGTATATGAGACCTATCAGTTCAAGTATATAACATCGAATCAACACATTGAACATATGAGAATCATACTTAGATACCTGACAACAGAATTATGTCCTTTGCTCTCTCATAATATAATGAAAAATCAAGTTATGTTCAATGTGTCTTGAGTTAAATGTATATGAATCCATCTACAACATTAATGAAAATCCTATTTACAAAATGGAATTTAGTCAATGTTGAAGATAACGTTTCATGATCTACCCTAGTGTCAACAAAGTTTTATCTTATACCACTATTCTCCTCAACTAAAAAAAACTTTTCAAAATTTTTTTCAATATTACCATAATGATTAATACATCAAATCTTGGAGACACGAATCGTGTGAGATATGAGTCAGTAGGTTGTGCTGTTAGACTCAGTCCATGAGAATCATATTAGACTCAGACTCTTTGTAGTAGCTGTCTTGAGATCTGTGACATACACATATCACATACTCTCGCTCCCTTACACCACTAGTGTGATTGCTCCTGGCATGACAAAGACTATGAAAACATAGGTGACCCAGCACATACAAAGTGCAACGCATCATATGTGACTCACTCAATATGTTCATCGTAGTAGTGTCTGCCACATATAGAAAATACCTCCTCCAATCTCTTGAGTGCGCTCTATATTATGAAGATGTCCAACATTGAAATTCTAATAGCTCGCATTTTCATTTAAGTTTGTATAATGAGAGTTTTATTTTTTCTGACATGCAGAGACGCCTAACAATAGAAACTCATGCACGTATCATTAACCATACAAGTGACGAAAGTTTGAATACATGTGAATCGCTCGAGTTCTGAGCTGGTATTCTTATGCATGTTACTCCTCTTGTCATGTGTCTAACACTTCTCTTTATATCACATCTGATTTTCTCAGAATTGTGATTTTATGTGAAAGTCTGACTTAGCATCTAAGATGCTTCTGATTAACTTGTGTTTCTATATCCATAACCTTTTATATCTTTACTTACATAGATCCTCACATTGACCTAGAATTTAGTTCTCTTCTCTATTTCTTTTTTCGTACTCTTAAATGATATTTACAAAATCCTTCTCATAATTTAATCAAACTATCCCATGTTATAAAATATTTAAGCCCGTGATATAAAACAAACCTCAAAATAACATCTTATACCCACCCAAACTCCCTCTAATATCTTCTCACCAACCCCTAAAAAACTATTAACTATTTATCACTAATACTACTCGGTAGAAAACACTATTCCGATTAAGAGTGCACAACACCTCATCCATCATCAAATGTGTTACACCATTGCTCGTACAATCATTGTAATCTATACTATCGTGCATCTCTCACCTCTGCACTCGCACTCCATACTGTCGCCGCCCCCCCCTATCTTAGAGTAGGTACTACACCACTCCCTACCCCAACGTTATCTACATTACTTGTAAAAACTACCACCATCACCAGACTCTGTGCCCTAATATGTCTGATTATAGTCTCACCTTAACACCACCATAAACCTGTGGCTACTCCGCTAGGCCTCTTGATGATACAGTGTCACTAACACACTCAATAGTCATTGATAAAACGTGAGTTATAGATGTGACCATGTAATATCGCCGTAATCATAACACATTTGTTGTTATAAACACACTCAGAGTCTCCTCTCACCTCGAGTGATATCTATCTCAGTGTAATATTGATAGTAATTATATACTATATATAAAATAAACTTATATCTCTGTACAGCTAGTGCATATACACAATCTCAATTACCTCTTGTCTTGAATAGTTAGTATCGCACAACATCATTATACGAACTATCAAATATTAATTACAGTCCTTAGCTCTACTCTAACGTCACTTCAAGATGATCACCCAACCACATCTGTTGACAATGACCTCATGTTAGCCTCAATATTGTAACTTGATAGACTCTATACACTGTCATGTACGCACATCAAAATGTGCCATCAGTAGTTAGTGTATGTGACTATAGTCACACATGTGAGCCACGTAATGAATCATAATATTTTCACTATCAGTACATAACGATCGAGTACCATAGACTATTCACGCGTGATAGTATGATCTCTCACATCTATTGATCATCCTATACATACTAAAAGCAATGATGAGTAACCCCTCACATTCTCAAACTAACTCTCGTTCCCTCTAATCTCACTCATGTATAGTTTTCACATGTCAGAAAATACCAAATCAAAAGACCTCCTGAGAGATAGACTATGATGTAATGATACGCTTCCCGCACCAATCTCGCAATGTGTCCATGATGTAACAGTGAACTCCGTACCATACATCAATATCTCAACTCAATATTGTGATGTTCTATCTCACTCATGTCTACTCGTAATAGATGTCATACACTAGATCCACTCCACATATACCAAAATCAAGATCACTACATACTCTCACTCTCAATACTGTGTGACTTCACCAAGTGACTGTTGCAGACACTCAATACAGCTCTGTATTCCTATTTTAAAATAATTAATCAACATACAAAACATAATATACTTATTACTCTACAAATCCATTGAGTCTGTGATAACCCCAATAAACCCAACTACATCTAAATAAAAAAATGATGTCCAGTTGTTTCGTACTGTCATAATCCCAAAAAAATACAGTCAAACAGTCCGCTCTCCAAGTGTACACACCCCACATCTACATACCACCCAAAAAATCTGAGATTCAAATTTTAAGCCACGTAGTTAGTACAACTCGCTCATATGTAGTCTTGTACCTATTAAGAAGATACATGAGCGCCTTCTCAAATCGTATTACAATGCTACGTGTCTCACGTGTCTCTTAGACTCGATCCGTGATGATAACTGAACAGAGAGTATAAAAATGATGTGTGTAAATAAATGAAAGAAAGTATTAATCTCGCACTCATTGTCATCCTATGCTACTCCAAATATTGTATAGTGTGAGTACATTCTATGTCTGCATGGCTTAGACCGTCCTCTCTAAAATAAAGACCTCATCTCGATCAGAATCAATAACGTCTATATAACTTAGACATGTGTGTGTTGAGTCAATATTCTGATGTTTGTGCGAACAGTCATACCTCTTTCTTAACCTTGTCGTGATAGCTGTGTAACTCATAACTAAACTTAAATTTTGATTCACTCCGTATCTTGTGAACATGATGTGTTAATCAGTCAAGTGTCTATATCAATATAACTCTCTTGTATAGATCATTCAGTCACACACCTCATCCTTCTGAAATAAGCATGGATTTGTCTCTTGTCTGACGTGTTATGCTTCTTTGTCGCTCATCTCCCGTTCATGTGGACGGCACACAGAAGTATAACTTGGTGTGTGTGTGATCTGAAATTGTAGCGCTTGACCTATGTCGCGCGTGAAAAGTCTTTATAGACAGATATACATGTTAGTTTCATCTATGGATGTAGTGAGAACTAATACGAGTCTGCAGGTGTAGAGTCCTGCATGTTAGTTCTCTACATAGCAATAGCTACAGCTAAATATTTACGAGTATATATAGATTCAAGAGAAATAGATAAGAGAGAGAACCACATCTGCTCACACACTTCGCATCACCAGCACACCACTCTCTCCGCACAATCTCTCTCGCGCTCTCACGCGCGCGTCACTCACGCGCGCGCGCTCCCTTGAATGTGCATTACGTGCTAAGATGTGATGATATGCTCTATACTCTCATCGTGTACCTGCCAAGATGCAACTCATATAGACATGGTGCTCTTGTGAAGTAGTGATCTAGGTGATGTATCTCGATAGTTATATCGATGAGAAGTCTTCGCTGAGTGCCAAATATAGAGCTATGTCTGTGAGTTGGAGTAAGTAATGGTTGTGTGTGGAGATCGCTTGTAGTGAGGAGCTTTGTGTCGCCAAATGTGAAGACGCTAGCCATTAGAGTTGATGATCTGGTGTGCGTTGAGACGAGTAGTCGTGTGTAGACGCTATGTATAATCAGATAGTGAGATCAGTTAGTGAGGAGTTGTTGTCTGGTAGTGCTGTTATCGTGCGCTGATGAGATCGGATCTGCACTCAAAGAAAACTACTATCAGAATGTAGAAGTAGTATGTCCTCGATAGAGAGTGCATACCTTGAAGATCTCTCTATATATCAAATACGACTCAGTACAGTATTTCCTGTTAAAGCAAACTAACTCAGAAGATGTCACGCATCGCATCTAGAATTGATGTGATGAGGGCGCATCACATTCGGAGAAAAAAATAAGTGTCATGACCTGTAGGCCCCGTTGTATTTTTCGTGATGATTGTATTATTAGAGAAGCACTTTTTGTATGTGATATATTCGCCTTATACACCATTTTTTCATTTTTTTGAATTTTCTAGAGCTCAAATGATCAGTGTGTCTGCAAACACTTGATGTCAGGTCACCTGTTAGAAAATATTAGATGTGTGTCTACTAAGAATGAATTTGAGACAGTGCTAGTATTGTCTGTCTAGAGCGTGATCCTTGTGCATTATCGAAGTTGTGGTTCTTGTTTATTAGTTGTTCTCTGTCGCTGTTAATACTATCAGTCAGAGCTGCAGACTAGATGCGAGAATTTGATGACGCATTGTAGAGCGCGCTAGATTTAGCTTGCTAGAGGCGAAGTAACTGAATATGAGGACTGTTATGGTACATCGTGGACCAAGAGAATTATGGATAGCACGATGAAGAGACATTTGAGTACTACAGTTCTCGTAGAGTTCCATTAGTAGAGAATTTGATGAGTTCTTAAGAATCGATTCAGTAAATATGTGAGAGGTGCCTAGTGTATATACATTGTGATGGGGTGTGGAGATCAGGGTCGCCTCTCTTTGCTTGACGTTGTGACGTAATTCTATATAGTGATTGATTACGGGCCTCCGCTGATCGTGAGTTTTATTGGAATGCTCCATTTATATGCGTGATGGATTCTATTGTCGTTGTCGCCTGTATACTAGCTAGCTTTTCTCGGTCTCGCTCGCGTGTTTTGTGTTATGTGTATGTGTGTGTGTGTGTCTAGTTCTCCATACTAATCTCTACATGTTTCATTCCTATAGTTTAATGCTGTGCATTGGAGACATACTGTGACTGCATACTAGTCGTATGCTCTAGTATGACTGTGTCTTGGTGTTTCTGATAGTGGGTGTGTCTGATGACATTCTCGTTTTTTACTTTGTATTGGGCGCTGTTTTGCTAGAGGGTAGATGTATCTGATCGCTTGTTTCTCACTTTGTGTTTTTTAGTGTGTGTTAGGCTTATGTTACTGTCTATTTTTGTTTAGTATCTGTAGTGGCTCATCTTTACGCGTTTCACGTCATGTGAATTAGGTGTCTAGTAGGGATCACGTCTTTTTTTATTTTTATTATACAATTAATTGTATCCTCATTCTTATGACTGCGCTAGTTTATTATCTTCAAATCTCATCATGTGCATCAAAGTGTCGTCACCAGATAGAGATCTAAGCATTGTGTATTTGTATATTGATGATTTGGGATAATCTATGCACATTCTTTCGTCATATCTATGTACATCGCGTTGCACTAGCTAGCTAGATGTCATTCCGCATGTAGAAGAGTTTATGAGTTCGTTGATAGATTCCTAGTGTTGTCGCATTCTTACGCATGCGTCGTAGTGGTCAGAATATTTTGTGACTGCTACACTAGAGATGCTTTGTTGAGTGGCATCGGGTGCTTCTCTCTCTTATATTTATACCGTGTAGCGTATTGCTGTGTAGCTCTGTGGTGTGTGCTGAGTGCAATCTTTGTGTCTGATGATTTGCTGATCTATAGCGCTTGATATCGTTTAGAGTTGAGAAGCTTAGGTAGTTTGTTAGATTCCTGTGTATGAGCACGTGGTGGTGCGAACGGCTGCGGTTAGACTATCGTAGTTTGATGTTATTAGTGAGTCGGTGGTGTGTCAGTGAGAATTTAGATGCGTGAGGAGTGGTTAGCGAGAGGTCCTGTGTGAGCTGTGTGTGTGTGTAGAGTAATGGGAAGAGGCTAGTGGACAGCGTAGTGATGTGCTGTCGGCGTAGAGTGGTGATTTTCTGAGGCCGCGAGATGCAGTTCGTGTGGTGAAGACTGTGCTGTTAGAGTTGAGCAGAGTTATGACCTCAGATGCGTACGTATGTATTGTATGGTGTTGACAGTAATAATGCTGTCTGTCTCGATGAGTTCATTGTTAAGATAATGATATAGCCATCCGACAATCTCTATATGTAGTGAGTTATATAAAATTTGCCAATGAAAAGTAAGGTTTTGCGCGGGTGAAAATTTTCAAACTAAAGATCCTTAAAAATATTTTATTCCCACCAGTTTTTATTAAAGTAAGTTTGTGGACAATCCTGGGAGATTTGGTTAAAAGGGAACTTCTTATAGTAACTCTTGGATTTCTAAATAGTGGTATCTGATGCAATTGTTTTCTTATGGGGTGTTGCAACAGATTTGTTCGTTTTACTCTTGGGTTTACTAGCACTAATAGGCACTACATTAGGCTTCTTAGTTCTAGCATTCACATCATTCAAGTATCTAGAAACACAAGCATCATGATTAGAATTAAACACACATTTTCCACATTCAACACAAAAGGCATTCACATTCAAAGTTCTTGAATTTGAACTGTCATTACACATAATTACAGACTTTGTTTTCTTAGAAATACTAGAAATCCTATGATGGTCTTCTACTTCCTTCTTTTTAAACTTCACTTGACTATTGTTTGGCATGACCTTTTCTTTAACTTGATAGCACTTAAGCTGTGGTCTGCTAACACTAATAGTGTGATTTACTCCTGTTGATTTAGACATGTGAGGATTAGTATTCCTAGAAGCACGAGGCAACTGCGGTTCTCTGTTTTGTGTTGTGCTAGTGGCAATCCTATATATTCTAGGTTTAAGCACATTCGAGTGTATTTCCGCTTGTTTTCTATTCTGAGGCAAATTCTATTGAGTGACTTGGTTAAACAAACCATCCGATACATTAGGTTTATTAACCGACTGAGTTGTTTGAAAACTTCTCATTTTAGGAGAATTTGAAAAAGGAGTCGGTTTTCCTAAAACTGATGGTTTTGGAATCCGTTGAGCATTTGGTTGTCGAACAACAGATGGTTTATAAAACTGAGTTTCCACAGACTTTCCTTTGCATTTCTCAATGAGTTTCTTTAACTCATTGATGGCTATGTTCTTGTCTTGCATTTGAGCTTTCAAATCCTGTATTTCATGATATTGTTCACGTTCTTTTTGAAATACATTTGATCCGTTTTCTTTGCAAACTGAGTTGTTTTTCATTTGTTCTTTACATTGTTGTAAAGCAAGTTCAAGAGAAATCGAGTGTTTTTCAAGTTTAGAAAAACTTTTTAACAAATTATTATGAACTTCGTTGTTAAAGATTCTGTTTATTTGGAATGCTTTTGTGCAGACAATTTAAATTCTTTGACTTTATGAAGATACAAGCATTGTAATTCAGCATAAGCATTTAAATCAGACAGAGAATGCAAATATGAACATGTAACATCTTTAGACACACACTCTTCGGAGAAGTAGATCATATATGTTTGAATAAATCAGGCTTTTTAGAATTCAAGTTCGTACCCTCTTTTTCAGGGATTATAGTCTCATAATCTTCATGCATTTCCGTTTTAAGTTCATGTTCAAAATGAAAACTATCATTTTGAGTTTTTATGGAAAGAGGCATTAATAAGGTTTTTATCAAAACTTCCATATCTTTAGCAGTTGGCACCCGAAAATAATCACTAGTATGTTTAAACCAAGCTTGATCAACAATTTCTCTAAATTGATTGATGTTAAATGTCATGTCGTTAAAAATTGTCTACTTTTACTAATAGATTTTGAAACGGGTTGATAGCAAAGTTTTTAGCAATGTTTGTTCTTGTTCTAAAACAAACGGTTTTCTCCACATGTCTTCCTAACTGCTTTTGCGCGTTCCCAACTGATTAAAGATACTACAGTGAGGGTGCTTTGATAATTTCTTAAAAAGACTATTCTGTCTTGTGTAATCATATGGTTTAACATAATCTTTATTCAATTTTGATCTACTCTCATTTGCAAGAGTCATGGTCTCTTCCCTATTGGGGCCAAATCTATTTGCAAGATCAGAAGTATCATATGGGATCTCATACAAACAGGGCTTTTCAGATTGAGCTTTCTTGAGGTACCTTGGATTAGCAAAGGTTGGTCTACCATTATATGTCGAGCATTTGGGTGCTAACATATGAATGGTCTGAATTGACTGATTACGAGTGTAAACAATTTCATTCAAAAACTTTAATTTGTGTGTCTTTTCCAATCATCTTGTCAATATCTTTTTCTTCCTTAACCTTTAAATCCGAAATGACCTTACTTTTCTCTTTGAGTTGACCTTCCAGTTGTGACTTTGTTAAAAGACTCGTTTTGACTAACTTATCGTGTTTCTGATTGAGAACTGAAATTTCATAGGCTTTTGTTTTTAAACCTTCTTTAATTTCAATGTTTGTTTGAAGTATTTCATAATCAATCGTTCGATCATTAAAGGCTATGTACTTCTCAAGCTCATTATGTTTGTTCTGAAGTGCAATAAGACAACTATCCTGACAACTAGTAGCCTCCCCCAGAGCCCTATTAGTCTCATCAAGGTTAGTTTTGCACTCCTCTAGTTCTTGAGTCAATGATGTGTATGCTTTCTTTAATTGCTTTAAAATCGTTTTTGTTTTCCTCAGTATCAAGAGTTAAGTTTGCAATTAAATTAGCAAGCGCAGCACGCTCATTAGCATATTTTGCAGTATTATTCTCATAATGTTGTCTTTCATTGGCAAACACATTATTTTCATCATTGTTTTGTACCTGTTCCAATAGCTGTTCAGTTGAACTGGATTCTTCTGGTAAGACCTCCTGAATCATTGCCATGAAACTGTAATGTGCTTCCAATTCCTGTTCATCAATCTCTTTATCCGTTTCTGCTAGCCAATCAGCTTGCTCTGCTTGTAGTGGAACACCTTGTTCAACTTGTTTGCACATCATCATCTTTTCCTTGTGATACGTGTAGTCTTTAACCCACTTTGGCTTCCTGCATTCCTTTGCATAGTGGCCAAATCCCTTGCAGTTAAAGCACTGTATCCCCGTTTGTTGCACTACCGGACTGCCTACAGTTTCCCTAGTCCCAGCAACTGTCATTGTCCTTTGATTCCCAAACTGCCCTGACAGATTGTCGTTGTTATACCTTGGTGTGGTATCTTCACTCTTGTTCCTAGAGTTTGAAGAAGTTCAAAGGTTGTTGTTGGTAGGTTTGTAGAGCCTTTTGAAATAATTTGCAAGGAGTGCCAAATTCTTTTGCATATTCTTATCCCTCTGAGCTTGTTCAGGATCACTGTCTTCTTTAGACACTGACTCAGATTGAGGTGTAACTGGTTTGGCGATCTCTTTGCCTTTGTGTCTGGTAGATGCACTTGGTCTTGTGGAAGATGATGTTGTATTTGTTCTCTGAGGTTTTGGTGCTTGATAGTAATTATCTGAGTATGGTTGAGCAGCCGCAAGAAGTGCTAATGGATTTGCACTTTTGGCTATTTTCTCAGCATGGAAATCATTAACTTCATTTTGATACTGCTTCAGAATGTCAAAAAGTGTGTGATATGAGATGGTGTCTATTTCTTTTGTTGCTTGACAACCGTCACAAATCTTGACCATTCTGGTTGAAGTTGTTGAAGAAATTGAACATTCACTTGCATTGTAGTAACTTGCAAGTTGTTCCTTGTCAACTCATTCATTAGTTTATAAAATCGTGAGTAATACGACTCCATTGATTCTCCATCTCGTGAAGTAAACTTCCCAAATTCCCAGAACAGATTGATCTTTACATCTTGTACGTTCAATGATTCACCCTGTTGTAGCCTTTCAATGGCTATCCACATCTCATTCGCTGTTTTACAAGCATCAACAGTGGAATATATATCATATCCAATACCAGTTAAAAGCAAGAAAATTGCTTTTTTTTAGACAGAAAGTGTTCTTTGTTCTCTGGAGTCATGTTCAATACTATTTCAATTGTTGTATGTTGTTGTATTGCAGGATTACCTTCCGTTGCAGCAACAGCTTGAACTAGTACAGTAGATGGCACGTAAGGACCAGATAGTATGCTTTTTCTCAGCCCCTCACCATTTGGTTTCATGTCAATGTACTGTAGAAAACGTGATCTCCATTGTGAATATCTTCCTAGTCCAAGCATTGGTGGACGATCTTTTAAACCAGCTGCCATGATATTGTTGTGCATTTGACTATCTGTTGAGGATGTATTGACTGGAGTAGACATAATGAATGAATGGTTATGAATTATGAAGTGTGAAAGTTTTTTGATCTTAAGTGGATATTATGTGATTGAAGTTGTGGTCTTGTATGCAATTCACGTTCACGGGATTTTACACGTCTATGATTAAAACCGATAAATGAATTAACGGGATTTTACAAAATCAATAGACAAACCGTGAATGAATAATCGATTGATGTTAATGTGTGTTTGTTGAATGATTAGTCCTTTTAAGTCCTTTGTTTGTTGTTTGATTTGATGTTTTGTTATGTTTAGACAATGATTAATAGATTCCCAAATTCGGTCAAATACCACCTGATGCGCGGAAACGGTTATGTAATCGATTGATGTTAATGTGTGTTTTGACAATGATTAACAGAAAACGGTTATGTAATCGATTGATGTTAATGTGTGTTTTGTTATGTTTAGACAATGTTTTGTTAGGTTTTCAAAACAAGGGTTTTCAATGGACAAAACGCAATGTCTTTAGTCAAAACGCAGAGCTGTTTCTTGGACAAAACGCAGTTCAACCTTTTGAGACAAAATGCAACCACCAAAACGCAGTCTTCAATAATCAAAACGCAATGACCAAAATGCAGTCTTCAATAATCAAAACGCAATGACCAAAACGCAGTCTTCAATAATCAAAACGCAATGACCAAAACGCAGTCTTCAATAATCAAAACGCAATGACCAAAACGCAGTGACCAAAACGCAGTCTTCAATAATCAAAACGCAATGACCAAAACGCAGTCTTGAGGCAAAACGCAATCAAGAACACCCCTTCAGTGAGTCAAAACGCAGCCAAGAAAAAAATCATCAACCATTCTTGAAAGCCACGAAATGATGTTAAAACCACTTAGTAATGATGCAAGGGATAGTTCTAAGCCCGAAAGTACAAATCTTTAACACATCTAACCACAAACAAAGATCAATCTTTGATTTTTTCTTGCTTTATTTTCGAAAAAAAATAATAAACCACGAATTTTGATTCTTTTTAACCACAAATGAATCACGAATCCACCCTTAAAGCTCTGGTACCAATTGTAGGATCCCTTTAACACATACACTTCATATCATACACGGATCTAGATCAAGAAAAGAGAAAGAGAGATGATTTCTAGAGAGAGAAACAAGAGAGAGGTTAGAGAGAAAAGAAAAGATATTATTAGAAAAGAGAGAGTTTGATTATGAAATCTCTAACCTTTTCACAAGAGGAAAAGGTTTACTTACCCCGTCACATTAAAGGTACGCGCGAGATATTTAACTAGGATCTGGGCTTGGGTTTTGCTTGGGATTAAACCCGAAACATATACAATATTAGATTAAGTATCGAGCCCGATTCCCGATACTTTCCTATTACAACATTAACTAATTGATTGACCGAGACTAAAATACATAATGGACGAACTTCATGTTTGACTCAATATTTTTTAGGCTAACAGATGTATTCTGCTTGTCTAAGCTGCAAGAAGCAAACATTGTTGTGACAAAAAGTAGGAATGCACCACTCTTAATAAGGGTAGGGGAAATGCAATAAGAAATGTCAACAATGTTGTGCCAAACAGACCCTTTAAGAAATTGACTCAGTAAGAAAAGAAAATAAAGCAAAAGTAGGTATATAGTCTATGCACAAATGTGCTCGTTACTTTCTCCGACCACTCTTGATAAAGACACAAATTGGTAGACTAACTCACGTTTCTAACACAGAACAATCAACGCTTTTGAAGACACGAATCAGACTCAAAGAATATCTCGATCAATAGATCAAAGAAAACAACCTAAGTTGGCGCGTTCCCATAATGGTCAACCTCTACAAATCATACTAATTACAACTCTTGTTTTTTTTTTGGTTACTTTCGCCACTTTTTTAATACCTACTTTTTACATCAGTTAGTTTATTTATGTATCCAAACTCTAATACAACAATACTCCACAAACATCTTTTTTGTATTTTTTGATTTCTTCAATTTTTTTAAACACTAGGAACTGAAATATAAAACTAATGTGTGGAATTTCACCATTCATCATGACTACGACTAAATCTAACATAATTGATATCGCTATATATACAATCATGTAGTAAAATATACGAGCAAACTTACTAGTTTTAATATCCGTTGCATTGTGCAACTTCCGGACTAGCTAGAGATAGAAAATCCTCATTGTGTTGTGTAAAGTTCGCTGCCATACCATAGGTGAAAAAGCTAGACTAGACAGAGGAGATTTCATAATACTTTACTCAAAAGTAAACTAGCGATCATGGGTATAAGGAGAAATCTAACTAGGTAGGAGTTAAAAGGTGTAATGTGTAACGAAACCTTTGGGTTGTAGTTAATCGTAAAGGAATGGCTTACGGGTTTTTTACTAGGGGTATATTATACTCTTAATTATAAGAGTACAAGAAAGGGTATTTATAGTAGGGGCTCACTAACCTCGGATAGCTAGTTACGTTATAAAAAAATGTATAGTCTTTTGGTGGTTGTGATGCCTAGAACAATTTACACAGTTCTAGAGAAAGAAGTCACTCCATCTATTTAAAATAGTGTTTATTATTGTTGGTCTCTCGAAAGATATCACCAAGCTAAGTTCTAAAGTTTACTGCAGTCATCGGCATACTCATATTTTTGTAGAATTTGGGTAAACATTTAGAAACAGATGAGTCTAAATCCTCACAATATATAACAAGGTTTAAGTGTGCAAGGTCATGCGGATAATAATTTCACAAAAAAGTATGCTAATTTTTTTTAAATTTAGGCATAAATTAAGCATATTAAGCATATTATTGTGAAAACAAGGACAAGTAAGCATTCTAATTCTCCTCCCCCACTTTTTTTTTTTTAAAAAAAACAAAAATAAAAATAAATACACAACATACTCGTTGTATAAATATGAAATTAAATACAGGAAATATAAAGAATTAGAACGTGAAACTCCCCTGTGATTTGCTTGGTATGATCCTCCATATTGTGTTTATAAACAAGATTGTGTGTGTGCTAAGAGGTCTCAATCATCTGAGCGACGAACCAGCATGCACTAACAGATATTTCCAAAAAATAAGGCATACCTCTATCATGTTACATTGTCAGCAAGCCTTGTATCAAGGATGAAAACGAAAAACACAATGCGCAATTCTATCTAGGTTGTATCTGCTTGGTTCTTTTGAAACTAAAACTCCTAAGAAAGCGATAAACGGGAGATAGATACACCGTATGTTACATCATCGTGTTAAAAATCCTAAGTTCCAGTCTGATCTAACTAATACGATGTATTGTTTACGAATTACATCAGTATGAAAATCTAAACAGAAAAGGTTTTAAATGCACAAAATTGAAAAGAAACGGGTAACGTCCAGACTTCGTTACACCGTATATGGGGTGGTATGGTTTACACCTATCGATTGTCTAGGAAGACTGACTTGATAATATAAATGAAAAAAGCACAAGGTTGTCTCCGGAAAAATTTTTTCTTTTCAGCTAGTCTTTAAGTTAGACTTTTTCTTCAGCTTTCTTTACTCCATCTCATGCATTGCTTATGTGCCCGCATGTCTGCCATTCTTTATATTTCGCATCTGTATATATTTTGGGAGTCCTAAGTTAAAGACCCCCCCCTTGTAGAAACTTTTGAGCTTATGGTAACGGTATGGAGTATTCCTTTCAGCATGTATTGCACACTTACCTTCGGTAATGGGCTGAATCTATGTTGCAATTGGGGCATTGGATAAATGTATTAAACCTTGGATGTGATCGCGACCATTTGGTAAGACACGTTATCATTACCATTATTGATAGTGAGTAATATGTCAAATCTTCTTGCTTCCACACCATGATGCCTTGCGAATGGCTCTCCAAAATTAACATTCTCCATGTCTGATCTCGGGTATCCATCCATATTCTTTACTACTGCAAAAATGAGTTACAACAGAAAAGTTTCCCACAAATATAGGTACATTCATAAAAGATCCCACTATGTTCTTTCCATTGTATTCAACTTTGTCCTTCATTATAGAATTGTAGAACTTTTTAGACATTACATTAACGGACAAAATTAGGAAAAAAAATTAGCATTTACATGTTCAAAACTTATCATGCATGAAAATTTTTAAGTTGTAGGCACAATCAATATGGATCTTCCAGTCAGAGTCACAAAAACTAGGGTATTCTTCAAAACTTTTATCATTCCTAGTCTTGATTATGTCAATCATGGGTTTATTAATTACTTCTCCGTCACCAATAGTTGGGCCTAAATCTTCAACTTGATTCCTCCTAAGCTCTATGGGTGTGTTTAGATCGTTTAATTTAATGAAGTCCTCGAAATTAGGGCCTTGTGATCTATTTATCATTAAAGCTTCTCCCATAAGCCTAGCTTCTAAATCAAGTTTCATTCTTTCCCTTAAGCTTAGCACATAGACCCTCTTAATTAAGCTACTAGTAGGTTTAATACTTTTGAAAGTAACGTTTTCATTCCCCACCCTTAGTGTAATTTCTCATTCAAAGGCATCAATTTTAGCATGAGCAGTAGACAAAAATGGTCTTCTGAGGATCAAGGGCACTTTGACGTCCTCGGGCATATCTAGAAAAATGAAGTCTACAGGGAAAACAAACTTACCAATTCCTACTAGTACATTCTCTGCTACACCCTTGGGATATTTTATTATTCTATCGGCCAATCCAACGGTCAATTTAGTGGGGGATAGGTCTCCTAAACCTAAGTTGGTAAAGGTCGTTAGGGGCATAACGCTAACACTAGCTCCTAAGTCAGCTAAGGCCTTTTCAAAACAAACATTATTAATATAGCAAGGTAAAGTAAAACTACCTGGGTCTTTTTCCTTTTGAGGCAGATGATCTTCATTCATCGATCTTCCGACTTGAATTCCATCCTTCGTCTTTCCTCAAATATTCCATAAGTATCAGAGTCTAACACATGCATCTCATCATAACAATCATCAGTTAATCGACTTGGAAAAGGAATAGTCGATTGATTTGGCTTGAAAGTCTGCATTCTGTTCTGGTTGTCCAATATGACGTATCGAGCTCCCTCGATACGGCGTATCAATGTCTTGTTAGTTTTAATAGTCGTCGAGATTGACTTGACATGATCTCTCGGGTTAGTTTCGGTTGAGCAAGGTAGACTTCCAGATCCCTTCTCTTGCAGTACCTTGCTCATTTGCCCGATTTGAATTTCTAAAGCTTTGATTGAGGCTCTTTGGTTCTGAATAGCGGCATCGGTTAAAGAACGGATCTCCTTAATCAAGACTGAATTTTTGTCATGTCTTTTTGTAGATTCAGCCATAAACTTGTTCATATATTATTCCATTGTGTGCCTTCGTTCTTGATACGAAGGATTTCCGTTATCTCTTTGATAGAATCCTGGAGCAGTTGCTCTAAATCTTCCTCCTTAAGGGAATGGTACACCATACTGCGTATAGAAAGCTTCCTCAAATGCCTTTACCTCTCCTTTTAAAGGACAATATTTAGTGTAGTGAGGTCCCTTGCATGATTCACATCCTACTTGAGCAGCATAAACGTTTTCATTTACCTTTTTTAATTTCCCTTCCAATTTTGTTCAGTTGAGCTTTAATAGCAGCTAGCCCATTAGAAGTGTCAGTACTTCTTGTCCTAGTAGAGGTTCCATTGTACCATTTTTTAGAATGGCCAGCCATCTCTTATATGGCTTTCTTTGCATCAGCGGCATTCATAGTTGGTATGGCACCTTTAGAATAAATAATTTGCCTAGTAGGTACATCTAGTCCTTTGTAAAACAAGATCACTTCCTGCATGTTAGATAAATAATGTTGGGGGAATCTCAATAACAGCTCTTTGAATCATTCCCAAGCTTGATAAAGAGTCTCGTTAGGCTCTTGTTAAAAGTTATTGATTTCCTCCATCTTCTTAGCGGTTTGGGCAGGTGGACAGTATTTGCTTAAGAATTTCTTCTTAAGAGTTTCCTAAGTATCTATTGAATCAGCTGGTTCATTTCTTAGCCTGCGACTTGCAGCTCCAGTAAGCGACATAGGGAAAACTCAAAGCATAATTTGATCTTGAGTAACTTTGGGTATGTGAAATAGATCAACGATCTCAAGTTCCTTTTCAATATGCTCATTAGCATCTTCATTATCCGATCCACTAAAAGTGTTGTCTCGTAATTCCTTGAGAAATTAACCCTTCAACTCTAAGCGGGCCTTGTCATTAATCTTAGGCCTAACAATTCCTGATCCATAATCGTCTCGGGTCTTAGTCATGTACTCCTCTATAGTTGGTTCCCCCATTGTTTCTGTTTCTTCTTCTTTAAATTGATCTAAGTAATTAGTTAGATTCCAGTGAATCCAAACGGTCAAGTCTTCGTGTCCTGCTGAGCTTCCTTGATGATCGAAATTTTCAGTTCAGGATTCTCGTAAGGTGTGACGAGATTCTTGCTAGAACTCCTGGTCATGCATGTCCTGAAACAATGGAAAAAATATCAGTAGGTTATGCTCTGAAGAAACAAAATACAAAAAACAAATCACGAAAACCAAATACGAAAAATTACGTCTTGCTGCTGTATCAGATGATTAATACGCCGTATTCAATTGACTGAATACGCCGTATAGATAAGTTGAATACAAATACGCAGTATCTGTTATGACAACTTAATACGCCATATCCAATGATTTAGAATATGCCATATAGGTTAATCGAAAAGAATACTGACAAGACAAAAATAATGCAAAAAAATTAAATATGCAAAAATATACAATGCAAACTAATCTAAGTTAAACTAAACTGAAAATACCTGATAAAAATAAAAATTAAAGTTTCACTCCCCGGTAGTGGCGCCAAAAACTTGATGTGTCGTCGTGTAGGTGTTATTTTATGTATCAGGTTTTACTATTTATATTTTGCCGACTTTACCTAAAACAATAATTTAACGGGCAGTGTACCCGACCAGTTGTAGCTTCGTTTGTAAGTAGGGTGTCGATCCTAAGAGCGATAACTAATTCTTATGTCTATCAGTATTTTAGTTATCTAAGTTATTCTATTCTATGTTAAACCTATGCTAAACCTAAGTTAATCCTAATTCTAACGGATAAAGGGGGTTTTCAGTCTGAGAGACTGGCACGGGTTTTGTTGGTGACTTAACTCTACTTAAGCTACTCTAATGCACAGAAGAGATTAATCAGAGGATAGAGGAACGGTTCAAGCCTATGGTAAGGAAACTGTATTAACCATGATTAATCCGATAAAACACAGGTTTGTTTATTAGTGCAATGACTGTCTTATTGTTGTCCGATATATCATTCCTAGATTTAGGCGGTACTTCTTCCTAAAACCTAGACATGCTAATTCTGTCACAATTAGGCACATCCGCATAAAGTATTCGCGGTTGGTTATAATCTATCTTAGAAGTTCAATGCGGGTGATCTCACTGACGACTAGCTCACGGAGACTTTACTAACTTACTGCTTAACGGCCTTCTATATACTGGTAGTCCACTAGCCCCAATCCATCCTTCAAGGAATCAGAACGTTATTTGTTAATCCTAGGTCACCCCCTAGTCCAACTTGTTCACTAAACCTTAAAGGGCAGGACAACACATTAATTTGTGATCCTATTATTCCAGATATTTAGATTGCAGATATGGAGAGCTATCCCGGTATCTAGCTAACTCTTTATTTGTATTCCTAGACCCAGTTGAATGATAGGTCGCATACTTAAGCACATAAGCGAGTATAAATTGATAAACATAAGCCAACACACAAGCAAATAAGAGGCAATCGATATAAACAAAACCAAACGTTAAATCTTCATAAACATGGCTAATACCTAAAGGTATTAGCCGATAACCATTGTAATTACAGATACAAATGTCATAGACGAACGATTAAGGTAAACTAACCAAGTTAATGAATGATACCAACAACCGAACGCGTATTTAGAGTATAAGGGAATTACACGGTGTTTCCTTTGTGATTAAGAACTTTGCTTGACCTTCTCTGCTCTTCTCAGCCTCTGAAAATCATCCTCTGTGATTAGGGTTTCGAAAATATGGTTAAGCACACCCTAAAGTCGTGTTTAGGGTTTTGTATTTATAGCTGCTGGAATTAAGTCGATACGCCGTATCCGTTGAGGTCGATACGGCGTATTGGGGTTTCCTTGGAGTAGGGACCACGTTTGTCATCTTCCAGAATGTTCTTCGAGTATATCTTCTTTGATACGGCGTATGATGCATTCTGAATACGGCGTATAGGTGATTGTGTCTTCGTGGTTTCTTGTGAAGTTTAGGCGCAGATACGCCGTATCTTCTTGATGGATACGGCGTATTGAATGTCAGATCAGTAGGTTTCTTGATTTCTTCGTTTAAGCTCCAAAATGTGCGCCTTTTAGCTAATCTTCACCAATTGCTCCATAATTACTGCAAATAACTAATATAACAGATTAAGTACCAATTCATGCAATAATTATATCAAATGGGTAATTTTCATGGAATAAATGATGCTATAAAAGTGACGTTATTTGATGTCATCAAATATTCCCCCACTTGAATCCTACTTGTCCTCAAGTAGACTTTAGAAAGTTTTGTAAAAATGTATCCCAACCTAAGTTTAGGATCTTTTCCGTTAAGCATTTTTCTTGTTAGATTACTAGCACACAACCAAACACCTCACGAAATAGGAAAATGAAAACACTCAAATCACTCGACTAATCTATGTGGTAACATGTAACTAATTCGCTCAATTGCTCGGTCATGAAGAGTATTCTATCATAGGCTTGGCAAGGATACACATCTCCACCACTAAAGCTAAAGAGTAACAATTCTATAAAGGTAAATCGGATGTTATTTTTGAAGGTTTAAAGGGTTTGATCACTCTTTTAATCTCTATCGATACCAATATTCCAGAAGGGCAACAAAGACCAAACATACACACCCGTAACGACGGGATAGACACATGTGACTGCTCACTCCCATCTCGAATAAGCTAAAGAATAGGATTGGTAGTCTTCACCAAAAGTCGTAAACCAGCAGGGGCGACAAACCACATATACACACTCGTAAAGACGGGATAGACATACATGATTGCAATCATTCCCCCAGTCGAGTAAAACCAAGGGTTAAGACGAAGAACAATATAGGGAATGGATCTTCTAACTCTTTCTCCAATAGTAGTAAACCAACAAGGCGGACAAAATCACACATACATGGCCGTAACGACGGAATAGACATGCATGATTGCTCACATCCTCATTCAAGTAAGACCAAAGGATAGGAATTAGGAAAGGGAAAATAATTGTTGTTAAAGAAAATAAAGCAAATAGATATAGTCCTAGGCACAATGTAGCTAGTTACTTTCCCGACCATCCCTTGATAAAGACACAAATTAGTAGACTAACTCACATTTCTAACATGAAACAATCAACGCTTTTGAAGACACGAATCAGACTCAAAGAATATCTCGATCAATAGATCAATAAAAACAACCTAAGTTGGCGTTCCCATAACGGTCAACTCCCAATCATCCCGATTACAACTCTAGTGGAAACTTTTGCCACTTTATACATACGTTTACATAGTTGGTTTATAATACATACCAACTCTAATACAACAATACTCCACAAACATCTTTTTTGTATTTTTCTGATTTTTTTCGATTTTTTTAAACACTAAGAACTGAAAATAAAACTAATGTGTAGAATTTCACCATCTCATGACTACGATAAATCTGAATAATTGATATTCGATCATAATAACGAAGTAGTAAAAATACACGAGCAAACTACTACTTTTACATTCCCGTTGCATTGTGCAACTTCCCGACCTAACCAGAGATAGAAAATCACCATTGCGTTGTGCAATTTCGCATCCATACCGTAGGTGGAAAAGATAGACTCAAGACATAGGAAATACAATACTTTACACAAAAGTAACTAGCGACTGATTAAGGACTAATCTAATAGGGTAGGCTAAGGTGTAAAGGTGTAACGAAACATTTGGGGTTTAATCCTAAAGGAAGGGCTCTACGGGTTTTTCTAGAGGTATCTCACTCTTAAAATGAGAGTAAACAAAGAGTTTATACGGGGGTTAACTAACCTGTGTAGTTACTTAATAAAACATGTATAGGCATTTTGGTGTAATCCTAGAAATTTACCAGTTTAGAAAAGTCACTCTATCTATTAAAAATAATGCTTATTATTGTGGTCTCGAATAGATATACCAAGCCAAGTTCTAAAGTTTACTACAATCACCGACACACTCATATTTTTTGTGGAATTTGGGTGAACATTTGGAAACGGATAAGTCTAAATCCTCACATATCTAACAAGGGTTATGTGTGCAAGGTCATGTGGATAATAATTTCACAAAAAGTATGCTAAATTAAGCATATTAAGCATATTATTGTGAAACCAAGGACAAGTAAGCGTTCTAATTCTCCTCCCCCACTTGAAATATACAACGCCCTTGTTGTATAAATATAAAATTAAATACAAGAAATATAATTAATTAGA
>BQNB010071178.1:0-32854 GCA_026074375.1 Tanacetum coccineum | reverse complement strand
CTAGAGATCCAACGAAATCTAGCTCATCTTGGTGCTTATGACATGCTCCAAGAACTAAAAGCTTTGTATTCCAAACAAGCTGAGCAGGAACTTCTTCAGACCGTGAGAGAGTTTCACGCGTGCAAACAAAAAGAAGGCCAGTCAGTTAGCTCTTACGTGCTTAAGATGAAAAGCTATATTGACAACCTGGAGCGTCTCGGTCAACCCGTCACTCAAAGCCTTGCAACGAGTCTTATCTTAGTCTCTCTGTCTAACGATTATGACAGCTTCGTGAAGAATTACAATATGCACGACATGGGGATGACCGTGAATGAACTACATGACATGCTTAAGCTGCATGAAGAGACGCTACCTAAGAAAGATGCTAATCCTGCGCTTCATGCAATAAGGTCAGGAAAGGTCCAGAAGAACCAAAATAAGAAACTGCACAAAGCTGCTAAAAAGGGCAAGATGGGCTATGCTCCAAACAATGTGCCATTTACTCCTAAACCTAAGACTCCTCCACCAACTAAAAAGGATAACCCAGCAAAGGACGCAATTTGCCACCAATGTGGTGAAGTTGGACACTAGAGGAGGAACTGTCCCGTTTACCTCACCGAGTTGATGAAAAAGAAGAAGCTATCTTAGGGAGATGTGAGATAGCACTTCTGGTATTTTTACCATAGAACTCTATTATTTCCCTAATAAATCTTGGATTTATGACACTGGATGTGGTATTCATATTTGTATTACTACTCAGGGTCTGCGGGGAAGTAAGAAGCTAAAACCAGGAGCTTTAAGTCTATACGTGGGCAATGGAAACCGTGCAACCGTTGAAGCTATTGGATCATATCATTTAGAGCTCCCTAGTGGATTAGTTATTGTGTTGAACAATTGTCATTATGCTCCCTCTATTATTAGAGATGTTATTTCAGTTTCACGTTTGCACGATGACGGTTTTATTAACCGCTTTGATGAAAACAATGTTCTTTTAGTTTCTAAAAATAATCTAGTTTATTTTGTTGCTGTCCCAAGGGATGGTATTTTTGAAATTAATATGTCTTGTTCTAATACAAACGATAGTTCTATGTATAATGTTAGCAATAAAAGAGCCAAAATTAATTTGGACTCTTCTTACTTATGGCACTGTCGTCTTGGACACATTAGTAAGAAGCGCATTGACAAGCTGCATCATGAAGGACTTCTTAATTCTACTGACATTCAGTCACTAGGAAAATATGTTGCTTGTATGTTTGGAAAGATGGCAAGAAAACCCTATTCACATCAAGTGGAAATGGCCAAAGATTTACTTGTACTAATACACACCGATGTATATGGCCCATTTAAAATTATGCCAAGGCAAGGAGCTAGCTACTTCGTCACTTTTACTGATGACTGTAGTCGGTATGGTTATATTTACTTGCTAAAACATAAACATGAATTGTCTGAAACTTTCAAAGTGTTTCAAAAGGAAGTAGAAAACCAACTCAGGAAGACCATAAAATCACTACATTCTGATCGTGGAGGTGAATATATGAGTCAAGAGTTTTAGTTCATCTAAAGAAGCATGGGATCATTGCCCATCGCACTCCTCCTTACACGCCGCAAAACAATGGTGTGTTTGAGAGGAGAAATCGAACACTGCTAGACATGGTTCGATCTATGATGAGTCAAACTACTCTGCCTAAGTACTTTTGGGATTATGCTCTTAAGACTGCTGCACGCATTCTCAACATGGTTCCATCTAAGAAGGTTGATAAGACACCATACGAAGTATGGCATGGGCAAGCCCCTAAGCTGTCTTACTTAAAAGTATGGGATTGTGAGGCATTTGTTAAGCGAGATACACTTACCAAACCTGACAAACTTGATCCTAGATCTTTTAAGAAACAATGGGATATTCTTTCTACAGCCCATCTGAGAACAAAGTGTTTGTTGCTCAGAATGTTGAGTTCTTTGAGTCTAAGCTCATAGATCTAAAAGCAAGTGGGAGTGTAGAAGATCTTGAAATAATTCAAGAAGAAGATACAAATCCTTCTGTAGACACTAGCTTAGATCATGAAGAGGATGATCAAGAAATTGATGAACCTCAAAGTGATATCAATCCCATTCGAAAGTCCTCTAGGACACGCCGTGCCCCAGATCGTATGTGTTTATACATGGATGCTGAGGAACATGAGTTAAGGGATCTCGGTGAACTCGCTAACTACAAAGCTGCATTGTTGGATCCAGAATCCAAGAAATGGCTTGATGCGATGAATGTGGAGATGCAATCCATGAAAGAAAATGATGTATGGGTCTTAGTTGAGCTTCCTCCCAATGCTAGAACTGTTGGTAGCAAGTGGCTTTTCAAGAAAAAGACTGACATGGATGGTGCAGTATACGTCTTTAAAGCTCGTCTTGTAGCAAAGGGCTTCACTTAAACCTACGGGGTTGATTATGAAGAAACCTTTTCTCCTGTTGCAGACATTAGAGCTATAAGGATTCTCATAGCTATAGCCACGTACTACGGCTATGAGATATGACAAATGGATGTCAAAATAGCCTTCCTCAATGGACATCTTTCCGAAGAAGTCTATATGGAGCAACCTCAAGGTTTTGTAGATCCAAAATATCCTAACCATGTATGTAAGCTTAAGCGTTCCATCTATGGACTTAAGCAAGAATCTAGGCAATGGAATAAACGATTTGATGATGAAATCAAGAAATTCGGTTTCACTCAAAATCATGATGAGCCATGTGTATACCTAAAAGCTAGTGGGAGTTATATCGCTATCCTAATCTTATATGTTGATGACATATTACTCACGGGGAACAACATTCCAATGTTACAAGATGTAAAATCATATCTTGGAAAATGTTTTGCTATGAAAGATTTAGGTGATGTTGCATATATTCTTGGAATCAAGATCTATCGAGATAGATCAAAGCGGTTAATTGGTTTATGTCAAAGCGCTTACATTGAGAAAATATTGAAAAGATATTCAATGAAAAATTCCAAACGTGGAACGATCCCAATGCAAGAGAAGCTTAGATTGAGTATGTCATAAGGTGCGTCGACACCCGCTGAGATACAGCGCATGCAAAAATTCCTTATGCTTCGGCTGTTGGATCTATTATGTATACTGTGAGATATACTCGTCCTGATGTTACGTTCGCTCAGAACATGACAAGCCGATTTCAACAGAACCCAAGTGAAATTCACTGGACTACTGTTAAAAATATTCTTAAGTATCTTTGGAATACTAAGGATATGTTTCTGGTTTATGGTGGAAATATGGAACGAGAGCTTAGGGTTTCTTGTTACACAGATGCTGGATATCTGACGGATGCTGACACTTTAAGGTCGCAAACTGGATATGTCTTCGTTTTAAATGGGGGTGCTGTTGACTAGAAAAGCATAAAGCAAAGTATCTTTGCTACTTCAGAATATATAGCTGCTTTTGATGCATCGAATGAGGTTGTATGGATTCGGAAATTCATTTCTGGGCTTGGTATTGTTCCCATAATTGAAGAACCCATAAGTATGTATTGTGATAATACTTGAGTCATAGCAATCGTGAAACATCATGGAATCACTAAAGGTGCTAGACATTTTCGCGCAAAAGTTCACTATCTTCGTGAGACCATAGAGATGGGTGATGTGAAGATTGAAAAAGTTGATACAGAAAACAACCTAGATGACCCTTTTACGAAGGCCTTGGCATATCCTAAACATTCTAAATTGACTAAGAAGATAGGATTAATACCAGCTAGTAGTCTCATGTAAATCTGTATTTAATTAGTATTTGGATAATTTGGAATTGTAAGACAGTTTTTAATTTCTGATGAATAAAGATACTTGGGATTTGTTATCATTCATATAATAACTGTTATTCTATATTTGCATGTTTAATCCTTGAATGATTTAATCATTCTAAATATGTCCATTGTCGGTTAACAATATGGGAATATTGTTATGTAAGGCAAATGTGAGTGTTGGTTATATTCTTTGAATATATGGCTGGTTCCCACCAAACTCATATGTATTCACAAGGGATGCATATTGGATACCCCAACTTTCGATCATTTACTTTTGGATCCATGTCATGAGTAAAATGTCGAAAATGGTTGATAAAGATTGTCCTTAGACTTGAGATGCAAGCAAGTTCTGTATGTGTGGATATCACTTTGTGATTATAGCCAAACGCTGTCCTGAAACAAGGTAGTTATAAAAGCTATTTTTCGGAGTGTATGTGAAGCAGCATCCACAACACTTGTAGTCAATAAAGGATTTGTTCCTCCACTTGATATGTGCAGAAAGATACCATTGGGCCCTCTCCAGATTTAATCAGATAAATGAATGGCCGTTCCCAAAGGGTAATGCAAGATGATTCTTGATTACATTTGGTATATCTGAATTATTTCTATAACGAGAAACATAATGTTAAACTATATGGAATGACTTAGGATCCATATCCATGGTTTAACGGTATCTGTAACAAAGGGATGATTATAAAGCAAGAAATTTATAACCATTAAATAACTGAGATTGTTTTTGAAACTCTTATCTCATAATATTCCTAATGAAAAAATAATTGTGTGGGTTGCTAGACTTTGCCAATTATAGGTATGAGTGTTATGTGCTACTCCGACTCCCAAGTGGGAGCTGTTGGAATAAATGGCAAGTAGCGAAAAACAACGAATACAATTACGAAAATGTACGCCTATTGGGCACACACGTTTAATACACGGAACAACAAACGTTTTATACTTCACGTTTTATAAATCACAAGGACTATAAATGAACAACACTCGAACCCCAAGGGTGGCCGGTTTTCTAATGAGAATTAAAAGGGGTGTTTGTTCGATTGGCTGATAAAGAGAACAAGGAAAGGAAATTGTGATGGGACTAGGACTTGTATCCTAGTTGAATGTGGCTAGAGATAATGGGTTATAAATACCCATCACTCCATACCTCATTCCATGCTACACGACACAAGTTCTCAGAATCCAACAATCAACATCGACCCTTTTTATTTGTCCAGCGAAGTTTGAGTAAAACCTAGCCGGAATTGATTGGTTGAACGGTTTGATCAATCCCAAGACGAATTCATCAATACATTTCTTAAGTTTCGGTATTCTTGTACTGTCAGCTTTTGCTATTCACCTTGGAGTAGTACATTGCTTCGAAGCATCAAACCCTTACTAGGGTTCTTTGGGTTTTGATTTCGGGTTAACTGTTTTTCGGTTGTATTAGGATTTTGTAAACCCAAATCCGGTCTGTTTTATTCATTTACTAGTTCAAGTGTTTTGTTTGGTAAATTTCGGTTAGATATGGTTTTATTTCGGTTAATACTCAATTGGTGCGTTTGATTTACCATTCGATTACAAGGGTTGTTAGTTTGTGGAGTTAAGCCTAGCATAGCTTAACGTGTTCGGTTGACGTGACTGTGTGAGCAACCGTAGAGGCAATTAATTTAATTGCTCGTTTCGTTTTCTTGATCAAAATTGTCAAAATGGTACTCTAGTTATTATTTTATTGTTTTCTAATTTACCTTTGTTTGAGTCACCATATGCCTATTACATAGTTCCTATCCGCTGCCACTCGTGTGCTAAACTAGTTGACCTAGGTATTTAAATCCCAACACAAGTGAGACGGCTGCACAGGGTCATCAAAATTAAAGGGCCTTACAATCTAAATATTTATAACTACAATTGTGTATTTATGCTATATATACTAATACATTTTCTTTGTAAATCTCATTAGTTATATACAATTCATTTTGCCATAATAAATAAAACGTCATTAAGGAGTCTGATTAAAACAAATTGTTATTATTGAACATCTTTTATGCACACTTTTGTGTATCTATGTTATATATCCGTATACATTTCCTTTGTAAATCTCATTAGATAAATACAGCTCATGTTGCCACAATAAATAAAACGTCATTAAGGGGAGTCATTATAACAAATTGTTATTAATGAACACCTGCTATGCGCATTCTAAAGTTTTTTTTAAGGTTTTGATGAAGCCTCCTTTTAAGTTTTAATTATCGCTCACGGCCTCATAATTCATTACCCGACCCTAGGCAAAGGAATGCCTTTTTTTGTCTTAAGAGCGGTCTTGAAGCATTTAAAAAAATAAAAGCCTAGACGTTACCACAAATTAAGGAATGAAAGAGAAAAAATAATGTAAAAACGATAAACAAAAGGTTAGGTAAATTACACCAATGTGTCCTCGGTAGTCGCTCCGTTTTACCCGTTTTAGTCCCCCTCCGTTTTGAAATCTGGTATAAAAGGTCAAGGAAGTGGGTCGATTTGGTACGGTTTGTCTCAAGGGATGAACGGTCGTTAAGTCTCTTCGTTAGTGATGGGTATTATGGTAATTTCGCATAAAAAGTGTGTTGCACCGTTGGTCCCTTACAAATGCTTTTTTTTGTTACACCTGTACACTTTTCATTACATCAACAATAATTTTTTTTTACTATTCACTTCACTTACACCTCTCATCCCTATCATTTCACAAGATTATTCCCGCCCAAATCCTATTCCTACTCTCCATCAAAAAGCACACCAATACATTAAATTTGTAGGCATTCAAACCCTACATGCAATGATGTTAGAGTACCAAATGGGATGGAAGCTCCGCAAAAGAAAGTGGATGGGCACCATAGAGCAACTAATTGAAGATCTCGAATCGGCTTATGGTAATGATTTGAATCCCTTTTGCTTAAAGTTTATTTTTTTTACAAATATAGTGTTCTTTACTTGTTTTATTGTCGATTTATGAAGTTAGGTTTTGATTTTGATTATTACAACAATGCACCCAATATTTTTTTCGATTCGAATACATCTGTTGAAAATTTTTCAAATGTACCCAGGCAGAAGTCCCACATGTCCACAACACTTTTGGCCCCCAAGCATCATGTCCAGGCAGGCAGATCAAAGAAGAAAAAAAGAGGTCCAAACATAAGAATGAGCCATTTGTAAAAGATGGTAAACTGAGCAAGAAAGGAAGAACCATTACATGTCAATCATGCGGAAACATTGGGCACAATAAGGCAACATGCAAAGGACAAGGTCGAAAGGCAGATAGTTATTCGAGCTTCAAGTTTTAAAGTGTTGTCTTGATACTAAACATCAATGGAACAGTAAAAGGTCCTTGATTAAAAATAGTGGCTACAAAGCTAGAGAGCCAGTAGTAGGTATGCAACAAGGCAAAGAACAACAAACAAACCTGCAATTGGTCCAAGATCTATCAGGTGGAACAAGAGTTGGTGCAGTTTAATAGTCTGGTCCATTGCTAATGTTATGCAGCTGGGGTGCAGGTGTTCATTGTGGTTGCAGGTGTTGGTGTTGGAAGTCAAGGTTCATCCCATACTAGATGGACAAAGAGAAGAGTATAAACAGTAAGAATTAGTCCACAAAAAACAACTCCCACATAACCTGCAAGTCAACCTTCAACCAGTTCTCAAGTGCTAGTGACTGAAACAAGGAATCCAAATGAAAGATAAATGGGTGATGGTATACCAACACAGTCAAGTGCAGCAGGTGGTGCAAGTGAATGGTCTTTTATATAATTCTAAAAACTAATAGCTATTAGTAGAGAATGTCTGTAATCTAAGTCCATATAAGTGGCAAACATCAAAGTCTACATTTGTGGCAACTGTCTAAGTCCTTTTACAGGCAAACATAAAAGTCCACTAAATGGCAAATGGGTAATTTCACTTGTTTAGGACTGATTTAAGTTGTTTATGACCTATTTTACTTATCTTAGAAAAAACAACTTAGTAGCATGAGAGGTTATACACAGTTGGTCCATAATGTGAAAACCAGTTTTGCCCATTTGGTCCCTATATAGAACCTGCAGTTGTTTGTCACACGTGTTACTACATTCCATAGTCCACTTAATGATAAGTCAAAGCCATGCATTAGTTGCAAAAACATATCAGTAGCATGAGAGGTTATTCACAGCTTGATGTGGAAACTAGGTTTGCCTATTTGGTCCCTAATTTCTAGATAAGTCAAAGCCATAAATTAGTTGCAAAAACATGTCAGCAACACGATACTTTATACATAGTTGGTCCTTGATTTTATAACCGAGTTTGCTCGTTTAGTACCTATCTAACAGTGATTGTTTGTTTGTTACACTGTACTGTGGACTTTCCAATATTTCCATTGGCCAAAAAAAGGCGAGTCTCTTGGCGGGAGAATGAAGAATTGTGGTTTTCCTTACATGATTAGTCCTTGAAACCTAATTACACCATTGGACCGTCAAACTCTGATACACCATTGGACCCTCAAACCCGAGTATTTAAATCGATACCAGATTTACCATTCTTACACACCGATTGTCACCCTCGAGCAATCACACCCAGAACTTAATAACTCAAAACATGTCGACAGTAAGTGATAATGATAAGTTTTTGGTTGACAAAAAAGACATGTATTTTAAGAAAAAATCACCTATGGCTGAAGACATCATGGTAATGTTAAGCGAGGGTATTCAAAAAAAGGTAAATGACATGGTTTTGTACACTAATGAAATAAGAGGTAACAGACAAAAAGTTTGGTTGATGATTTTAAGAGTATATACTGTATCTATTTTGTTCGAAAATAGCTGATGAAAAAATATCCAGATTGATGTGTCTTGTGCGTAAGTATTATTTTTTATCAAGTTTAACATTATATTTGCGACTATACCTAGAACAACACAACGTAGGCAGTGTACCATGATCAAAATGTACTTCGTTGGTAAGTAGGTTATCGATCACTATGAGCGATAGCGTTAATTCTTAGTTTTCTATTAGTATGTTTAGTATAACTATATCTATGTTAGTTGTTTAATTATCTAAGTTAGTTTCAATTTAAACCTATGCTAAACCTCAAGTTCATAAACGGATAAAGGGGTCAACCTGTGAGACTGGGCATAGTTTGGTGGTACTTAAATCTACTTCCGTTACCAAAACACACGCAAGACAATAGTCAAGAGATAGAAGAGCAGTCAAGCCAATTTTAAGGAAACTGTATTAACCATGATTAATCAAATATAACGTTGGTTTGTTTATTAGTACAATGATTGCTTATCTTGAAGTGGCATATCATTCTAAGATTTAGGTGGTACTTCTTCCTAAAACCTAGACACGCTAATTTTGTCATAAATAAACGCATCCGCATAAAGCATCCTTTTGCTGATTATAATGTATCTTAAGATTTAAGTAATGGTGCTCTTACTAAACCCTAGCTCATCGAGACTTTACCCACTTACTGCTTAACGGTAATTTATGATACAATCGTCCACTCTATCCAAGTCCAAACCAATGGAATTAGAATATCATTTGTTAATCCTAGGGTCACCTGCTAGTCGAACTTGTTCACTAAACCATTGGCAAGGATAGGTTATTTATTTGTGATCCTATGATTCTAGATATATAAATCGCTATATGGAGAGCTATCCCGATTAATCTAGCTTAACTTGGTTCGTCTTACTAGATCCAGTTGAATGAGTAGGTCGCATACAAAAGCACGTAAACAAATATAAATTGATAAACATAATCAACAACCAACGATAAATTAAAATACTCAAGATAAACAAACCAAACATTAAATCTTCATATACATGCTAATACCCAAGGGTAATTAAAGCCCTTAAGCCTTGTAATGCATACAAACCTAATAATGAAGCAACCAAGGTAACCTAAACCAAGATTACAGAATTGATAAACAAAATTGAACGATTAAAAAGAGTATGAGAATGAAAAGTAGGTTTTTTCCATAAATTAAGCGCGTTTGCGAGACCTTATCTGCTCTTCTTGTCTTTTAAAAATCGACTTTTATAGTTATGGTATCGTAAATATGATTAAGCACACCTTAAACTCGTATTTAGGGTCTTCTATTTATAGTGTCTGGAATTTCATCGATACGCCGTATTGATTGAGGTCAATACGGCGTATTGGGAGTTTTCTTGGAGTAGGGACCATGTTCAATATCTTCCAAAATCTTTAATTAATCTTTAATACAGCGTATAAAGTATTCTGGATACGAGGCCCCCCCGTTTTTTAAATATACATCTTTCCATTCTGCATGGTTTCCTTGAAGTGCAGGTCACAAATACGCCGTATCATCTTTGTTGGTATCCAGCGTATAGGTTGTCAGAACAGTAATCTTCATATTTCATCGTTTAAGCTCCAAAATACGTGCCTTTTAGCTAATCTTCACAAAGTACTCCATAATTACTGCAAATTTCAAATAGAAATGAATAAGTACCAATTCTTGCAATAATTTATACAAAATGGGTAAGAAACATGTGATAAATGATGCTGAAAAAGTGACGTTATTTGATGTCATCAAATATCCCTCCACTTGAATCCTACTTGTCCTCAAGTAGACTTTAGAAATTTTATGAAAATGTATCCTAACGTAGTCCAAGGATTTTTCCTTTACGCATATATTTGTTCAATACATGTACAAAACCAAACACCCTTCAGAGAAAATAGTGAAAAATGAAAATTCCAATCGCTCAACTAATCTATGTTGTAACATTTAACTAATTTTCTCAAATGCTACGGAAAGTCGTAATGATCATTCTATCATAGGCTTGGCAAGATACACATTCCCCACTAAACCTACCGGAGGTAACAAGTTTATATAAGGTAAATTGTTATTAAAAAATGTTTAATGGGTTTGATCACATCTTTCAAATCTCTATCAATACCAATATCTATAAAAGGTGCCATAAATCACCCATACACACCCATAATGAAGGATATACACATATGACTGCATTCGAACCATATCTCGAATAAGCTAAAGAATAGGACTAGTAGTCTTCACCAAAATTCGTAAACCAGCAGGGGCGACAAACTACATATACACATCCATAACGATGGAATAGACATACATGATTGCATTCAATTCCCCGACTCGAGTAAAACCAAGGGTTAGGATGAAGAGTGATATAAGGTAGGGAATCTTCTAATCTTTCACCAATAGTAATAAACCAACAAGGCGAACAAAATCACACATACATGGCCGTAGTGACAGAATAGACATATGTGATTGCTTGCATCCTTATTTGAGTAAGACCAAAGGTTACGAATTAAGAAAGGGAAAATAATTTTTGTTAAATAAAAAGAACAAAAGAAATAGATTAAGTCCAAACAAATAAGGTACAGTGTTGCTAGTAACTTTCCCGACAATACCCATGATAAAGACACAAATTGTGGACTACTCCATGTTTAGTAGACACGAAACAGACTCGAAAAACATCTTGATCAAAGAAAAATGAAAACAACCCTCAGTTGGCGTTCCCAATAACGGTCAACTCTCAATAGTCCATAATTGACATACTTTACAAAAATTAGTGGCAATATCTACCACTTTATACAAAACTTTACATCGTTGATTTATAACACGTATCAACGAATAATCGATCCTTCAAATAATAAACAATTGGATTAAGCGTATAATATTCCTAACAATCAAACTTCATCCTCTCTCTTTTTTGTTGCAATTTTCTAATTTTTTTGATTTATTTAACATAAACATACTACGAATTTCGGTGTAATTTCACCATCTTCATGATCTCAATTGTTAGGATTAAAAGCTCATAATGCTGTTGGAATTCACTGTTAGCCTTATCAAAAGTTAGTGCTGCTGCAAAATAAAAGGTTTGTGTTACTACATAGCTTGCAACAAAGATTATGAAAAATGCGCTAAGTAGTTAGTACTCTAGCCATATAAACTTAGTACTGCAATGTATACTTAGAACATGCAGTAATGTTAGTACTGCTAGAGTAAAGTTAGTACTGCTATAGTAAAGTTAGTATTGCTGGTGGAGAATGAAGAAAATATTCTAAGTAGTTACTACTGCTTATACATAGTTAATGCTGCTGGTGTATAAATTACTGTTGCTAGTGTTCAGAGTTAATGTTGCTGGTACAAAGTTACAACTGCAGACAAAGTTACAACTGCTGACAGAGTTTACACGCTAATTGGATAATCGTTAACAACCACCAAAAAATATCAGGTACAAACCAATCGAAATGGTAAACCTTGTGGTGTCTACGTTCAGTGCGCAATCGACAAGTCACTGGAAAAACGACCTCAAAAGAGACGTTTAAATAAATTTCACATTCGTTATATTAAAATCAGAGTTTACAAAGTATTTTTAATGGTAGCATAACTACTGACTAGCGGTGATAATGAGACGTTCAAATTATTAAGCGTTTAAAAATATATCCGCGCGACTCGAATGCTCCCAATGCTCCACTAGCAAAAAATAACCTGATGAAAAACATCAATAAACGGTCCAACATAAAGTTGGTGAATTCATAGGTTTAAGTAAAAGCAGTATTGAAATAATTTAAGAAATATTTCAGAAGAAAAGTAGCGTTACAACATTTAAAAGTGTTATTTCCGAAATCCAAGTAGAGATTTAGTAAATCTAGTAATGTTCAGTAGTGGACCACAAGATCGAAGAAGTAAATGGTGGACTAAGTACGTTTCCGAAGTCCCAAAAAACAAGTAATAGCAGACTAAGTACCGTATTCCAAGTCCAAAATAGGTAAGGTAGACAAGAGAAAACACATTCATCAGTCCAAACACTTTGTAATATTGCACTACGCTCATGACCCCGAAGCCTTAACAGTTTGGTGCCGCCAATTGTATAGGAATGCTTGCCAACAACCAAAAAAGTATTCTCAAATGTTAAATGCACCATGGTCAAACTTGTGACCAGAAATTCCAGTGGGGATTGTCAGTCCTGATAGATCATCACAACTCAACCGCGACCTTTACACGAAGACCTACTGAACACTCGCAGCTCGACTACAATACAATTGACGGTTTCATGATATAGTAGGGACTTAATTGGCAATAGTGGTAACAGAGCAATAATATTCAGGCAGTAATCTGGATAGCATACAGTTTAAAACACTTTGAAAACACTTAGAAAAACACTTGTGTCCAATAGTAAAATAAGCAATGTAATTCACCCCGTAGAGTTTGTAAAACAATTAAGTGGTAAAAAGGAGGTTATGAACTCACAAGGTATCGAAAGGTAATTGTACTGTAGTAAAATATATGAGTTTGTAAAAGAGCATGTATTCCCCTCGCGGGTTTATAAAACATTAAAAAGATTGAAATGCGAGACTATGAACTCACAAAGTATTGAAAAGTAATCACATTGTTATAAGATAAACGAGTATGTAAAAGAGTTTGTAACAAGCATGTATCCCCCTCGCGGGTTTATAAAGCATGTAAATAAGTAAAAGTGAGGCTATGAATCTCACCTTAGAAGTGAAGTGATGAAATAATCAGGTAAATGGCAGAAAATGTATCACGGAAATATCCGAAAGCAACCTAAGTAAATATGGGTCGTATAAGTACCAAGTACTTTAATTAATAACATTGAATATAATCTGTATATTTTGTTAAATCGTATTACGTCGGGCTATCATACTTAAAGAGTATGACATTACGTAACGAGGAGCTAGGATAATTTAAATTCGTAATCCAACAACCTCGTCAATACGCCAACCGATAGAGGCTCATTATACATTCCCTAGTAATATCCGCATTTGTAACTATAACACATATAATATTTCAATATAGCTACATCCCATCTAGTTGCGTTTGTGAAATTATGTTCAAATTGTATTTGATAATTAAATTCCATGTATTTATCTCCGTATAATCGTTAAATGGTTTAATCGCCTTTGTAAAAAATATTTTAGTAAAGTCTAACTAGATAATAACTATTATTTTAAATGATGCCATAAAGTTTTGCAAAAAGTTTTATTAAAAACGACCCAACAGCTATTCACCTCAGGAAATAGTCACAAATTAAAAATAGTGTGTAACTTTTCTCGTATTTAACCCCGGTTGTGTACGTTTCCTTCGTTCACAGCTTTCGTATTATGAAATATGTATCAAATAATCGATTTTTAAAAGTTAAAATCTTCTGATGAATAGTACTTTTACTATTCATGAATATAAATAATTTATCAAAAATTTAATTTAGCTTATCGATAAAATCGTCCATAACTTAACGTTTTAACTCCGATTTTAGTGATTCTTTCGAACACGTTCTCGTAATTGAAAGTTTTATCATATTATTGATGTTTATAAAGTATAAGTTTCTGTAATGAATAATACTTTTTTTTAAAAATTGTTTTATAAAAGTATTAACTATCGTAAACTTGTAAATAGCGTATCTTCTTCGTTATTAATCGGTTTTTCGAGTTCTTTATGACCCCTCGATCCTTGTGACATGTAGTATTTTATAAAATCATAAAACATATATGAAATTTCGAATTTACAAAACAGCCCCTAAGATATTATTTTTCCAAAATGTGTTTAAAACTTGTTTTTAGGACTTTTTAGCTTTACCACTTTGTTACAAACCCATTAGAACCCTTAATATCTTATGTCTTACATATATTAGCTCCATTAGGTCATATTTTGTTCAAGATTTCGAGATAACAAGTGTTCCCGTTAAATGAATAAAAGGATAATAGTATTTTTTAATTAAGTATTGAATAATATTTTATAAATAATATTTTTTTATTTTTAATTTTAATTATTGATAAATATATATTTTAATATGTGAATATAAATAATATAAATTAAATAATTTATTATTTTTTATGACTTTAAATCAAACTCATTAAAGAAACCCTAAATGGTGATTTAGCTAAATAAAACACATGAACACATAAAATCAAAGAAATAAAAGTATAAAAGATTTAAGAAAACCTAAGATGATTAAGAGATGAAAATAAGTCTAAAACCACGTGTTAGATTCAAAACAAAGCATATAAGCCTTTAAACCCCTAGTTTAGTTTTGAAACCCTAATCTTCCCTTTTCTTCCTTAATACTTGCAAATGATGATCCAATGCTTGAAAACACTTTTAGTATGCCTTAGATTAGATGTGTAAAGGTTGTATTAGATTTGTAGAAAAATTTGTATGGATTTGTGTAAAGGGTGTTCTTGAGCCGGGCTGGAATATAAGGAAATTGGGAGAGATTTTTGTGTTTTACACCTTAGTAATGGTTTTTGTATGTTTTTTCTTACTGAGTTACGCCTTTATAATCAGGCTTAACTAAGGTTAAAAAACTCTAGTTAAGTTAACTAGGGTTAAGTTAAAGGAAAATATCTAATAAATATCTTATAAATATCTAATAAATATCTTATTAATTAAACGCGAGCTATGACCAAGGTCGAGAAATAAATATGACAGTGTTCATAAAAATGATATTTTATGATTCATAGAATAATACTGGGGACATGACGTAAAATTTTTTCGATGCTCAAAACGATTCACGAACGCGCGAGTCAACCGTTGACTCGCGAACCGTCAAAATGTTGTAATAGAATATTATCGAGAATCGGGCTCGATAGTTAAACTAATATTGTATATGTTTCGGGTTTAATCCCAAGCAGAACCCGAGTCCGAGTCCAAGTTAAATATCCCGTGCGTCACATTAAATGTGTAGGGGTATAAATAGATATTTTCTTATTAGAAAATATCTAATTCTCATCATTCTAATAATATCTAAAATAAGATCTTCTTTTTTTCTCTCTCAACTCTCTCTCTTCTTTCTCTCTCTAAACCATTATCTCTTTTCTAATTTCTTAGTTCTTGATCCGTGAATGAATCGTGTTATGAAGTGTTAATCGGGTTCCTACAATCAGTCTATGTACCAAATATACATAGGTGATTAGACTATGTATATTTGAGGGCCAACGATACGATGCTTATTTTCGTCAAAATAGTGTGATGTATGAAATGATATCAAATAGTTTTATCATGTAATGAAATAATTAATAAAGTGAACGTGAAGTAGCTCATAGGGTGACAACAAAATGATAGTAAAATGGTTTATAAGTTGACATCGAGATTGTTTGTAAAGCGATAGATCGTAGTAAGTATAAAGAATATCCGAACGAACGCAGAAGCAGTCAGGGAAAATGAACGTAAAGAATTATTCAATCAACAAAATGGACGTAAAGAGTCGTGTTCTAAAGGTAGGTGCTCCAAGGTGACACGTGTGAGGTGACAAGTTAATTGTCGTACTCCCATCAACTGGAAGGCTTCAAAACGATGGATTACGAAACAACATATGCGATTCAAAAGCATAAGAAGAGTGTTCCAACTCGGAGTCGAATGGTAAAATAACTAGTGGAATTTACAAATTATGCCGAATTTCGATATCATCATAAGGGAATAAAGTAAAGTCGCGTAAACGATCGAAGTTAATCGTAAGAGATCAAGAAGAATTTAGCCCATATGTATAGGTATCCTTATATAATACCAGCATTGACGCTCAAGGGAGTAAATGATAAATCAGGAAGTACACGAAAATCAGAGTGATCAATATTTATATAACGGACCGATATAAGGTAAATAGTAAGACGTCATAAGATAGACGTAAGAGAGCGAAGTCATAGCCAAATATTTAATACTCGTTACCCATGTAATAGAAGTAGAGATGCAAAAGAGAGCATATAAGGAATCAGGGAGCATGCGCGTGCGGATATCAGACAACGGTGAAAGGATCTTAAAATTTTTCGAAAAACGGTTATAGTCTAGGTTTTGAAAACGACCTAGTTCTCTATAACCTTGAGCTCTGATACCAATCTGTAACACCTCTCAAAATGACACTAATGCAGCGGAATACCACTTGGGGTGCTACTTCATAGTTCATTCACATAAGTTAGAGAAAACGACCTCAAATGAGACGTTTTAATAAAATGTCACATTCGATTAAAATAAATCAAAGTAAATTCTGGTCCCAAAATTGGACTGCAGCGGAATAGTAACATTGGGGTGCGACTTCAAGGCACAAAAAACAACTTACAGAAAACGATCTTAAAAGAGACGTTTTAATAAAATGTCACATTCGATTTAAATAAATCAGAGTATTTCCTTTTTCAAAAGTTACAAGAGTTCAAACATGACTCATTTGTTCATTCACTGATAATGGTTATCGATTTTAGAGAAAAACCGAGTTCTTAAAGTTTTGATATCCGCGCAACTCGAATGGCTCCTATTGCTCTGCTAGCAATATAATAACCTGAGAAAATACATGCAAAAACATCAACAATAATGTTGGTGAATTCATAGGTTTAAGTAAAAAGCAGTATTGAAATCATTTAAGAAATATTTCAGTAAGAAAAGTAGCGTTACAACATTTGAAAGTATTATTTCTAAAATCTAAGTAGTGATTTAGTAAATCAAGAAGTATTCAAAAGTGGACCACAAGGTTTAAGTAACAGCAGACTAAGTACGTATTCCGAAGTCCAAAAACATGTATTATAGACAAGGGAATCAGATTCACCAAGTCTAAATATAAAACAAGTATTATTGCACTAAACTCATGACATCGAAGCCGTATTCGTAATTCTTAGAGAATTGCACCCGAGTTCGTAATTATAAAGGATTTGCACCAGTATTCGTAATTATAAGAGATTTGCACTAGTATTCGTAATTATAAGGGATTTGCACCAGTATTCGTAATTATAAAGGAATTGCACCAGTATTCGTAATTATAAGGGATTTGCACCCGAGTTCGTGGCTCTTAGGCAATTGTATTCAGGAAATAATCTGGATAGCATACAGTTGAAAACACTTTTGTCCATAGTAAAACAATCATGTCCAAAATTCATAGTTTCAAATATAGGTATTTAACGATCTCCAATCATGTAGTAAACAAATCAAGCTTTAGTAAAATAGTCATGTAACGCTTATGTATAGAAATCAATAGGTTTGTGTAGTAAAACGAACACGTATTCTCACCCCGAAAACAGTTTATGAAAACCATTAAAAGAGAAAATGTGGGGCTATGAACTTACCTTAGGAAATGAACAGAAAATGATTATCGAATAGGTAAAACACATCACGGACGAGTCCGAAAGCAACCTAATTATAATATAGGTCGTATAAGTACTATGTACTATGAAATAACTAATACAATATATAATTCTATATAGCTACATCTCCATCTAATTGCATTTGAGAAATAATAGTTATAAAGTTAAAATGTTTATAAGTATTACTTTTGTAAAAATGACGTAACTTTCACGTTTTTAATCCGTTTCGCGCGTTCCTTATGTCCACGTTCTCGTATTAAGATGATATATCAAAATTCTACATTCTTGTATTTTGAGTCCTTTGGTGAACAGTACTTTTTACTGTTCATACGATTTTATAAATTTTAGTTTTATAGATTTATTAAGCGTAAACTCGTAAATGTCGTATTTTATTCGTTTTAGCTCCGATTTTAGTGATTCTTTCGAGTACGTCTTCGTAATTAAAAGTTCTACTTATTTATGATGTTTTCAAAAAATAAGTTTCCTGACGTGAACAGTAACTTTTATAAAAATATTTTTATAAATGTATTTATTATAATAAACTTGCGAATGCCGTATCTCCTTCGTTATAATTTGGATTTTTGAGTTATTTATATGCACGGTTTCGTAATGAAATGTACTACTTTAATAAAATATTGAATCATTATTATCAGATTTGTATTATTCCCAGTTTTTATAAAACTAATTTTATAAAAACACTTTTTATTGAAATCTTGTAAATTACGTATCTCCTTCGTTATAAATCGGTTTTTCGAGTTCTTTACATTTTTGGAAACCTCATGAGATGTAGTATTTTATAAAAATATAAAACCCACTTTTTGGAAATCGAACTAAAACAGTCATTTATTAGTAAATATGTATTTATTTATATAACTTTGTTTTTATTAGTTTTTAGTTTAGATAAAATACCACAAGTCCTTTATATCATTTTATATCATAAGTCTCATATATTATAAGTCCATTTTGTCCAAGTCTTGTCCATAATATTAAGTTCTTTACAACACTTTTACTTATAACTTATTTAGTAACTTTTAATTAACTAATTTAGGTACATACTTCTTAATAAGTTAACCATACTTTTATAGGGCTTATGTTTCCATTATAACATGTTCTTAACTTCCACATGATATATGAAAAAGTATATAAAACCATAATCACAAGTAAAAATTCATTTTGCATGTTATTAAGTATCCTAAATGGTGATGAGCCATATAAACATAATATATATACAAAATCATGAAAGTAAAGATATTAAGAGTTTTAGATGACCTTAGGTGAATGAGGGATGAATGAAAAACAAGATCACACTCTTGTGATAAAAACCCAAATTTAACAAGAACACCCTAACTTGTTTAAACCTTGTAAATGTTTAACAAGCCTTCAAATCTTCATGGAATGGCTTAAATATGTTATGAGAATACTTGTAAATGTTGTGAATAAAATTTTTATGGATTGTTTGTGTATATTTATTTTGGGACGTGTGAAATGGAGAGAAAAGGGAGATGAAGTTGATTTTTGCTTATAGAAATGAAGTGAATGAGTTATCTACTAGTATACACTACTTATATGTATAAAAGACTAGTCAAGAACATCAAGAGGGTTTTAAGGGTATAGTTGGTCAAATAACTAGGTCTTACTAATTCAATGTAGTACATGCACTAGGTTATTAATATGTGTGTTCTTTGTTCCCTAATTTGAATGTTATCTCATAAAAACATGGAAGGAAATGACTAGCTAAATCTATTGGTAAAAAAAAGATGAAAGTATTACTTGAGGTGTAAAAATCTGTAAGTTAAATGTAAGTGTAGTTTTATTTAAAATGTGTATACTTGAGAATGTATGATCTAGCTTAATTCTTTTATGGTAAATGAATAACAAAATAAATATGGATAAGGTTTTATAAAACTTTGAGTATTAGGAATAAAAATAGGTATTTGTTGAAGCGTAGATTAATTTTGGTGGTTCTGGGAATGCCTAAACTTATTAATTTGCGTAACGTAAAAGTTTTACGTAACCAATAAAAATAAAATATAAAAAGTTAATTATTACTTTCGAAGAAAAAAAAATGCTTTTATCGTTTGTATAATGTTATCGTATAAGTAGGTCAATCGTCTTGTAAAAAATATTTTTAAATTTAAAACTCGCATAAATATTATATAAATGATTCTAAAATGTTTCGCAAAACTTTTATTAAAAACGAACCAACACTCATGTCAGGAAATAGTGTATAAAAATCATATTTCTCTTGTTTTATACGTTAAATGAAATTTTTTAGCTTACGCGATTTAACTTTGTAATAAGAATTAAAAGTAAACGCGCACGAGACAAAAGAAAATAAATAGTGAAATAATGACGAAATAAATGACGTCATAAAATGACCTGTAAATACGATATGTTACACTAGCGTCTTTTCCAGGATAAGACGTGACAGATCTGAATCACCTAGAAATAGGCTGGGGGATAAAGGAAGAAAGGAAGGAGGCGTGTTCAAAAGGTTGGGAGGTACAGGAAGAAGTATATTCGCACAATCAAAGAGCCGCTACCAAAGTTCCCGTTCAAGAAGAACCGATCCCCAGAAAGTGTTACCATGAAGGGATGTCTTCACGGAGAACGAAATCATTCTCAAAGAGTGGGGATAGCCGAGGAGGACACTGGAAGTCAAGATCAAAAAAACAAAAGTCGAGCATTGAAGAAGACGACCTGTCTCAGCCATGGGTGTGCGAGGAAACGGGTCCTTTCACACCCTGAATCCGCTACTTTAACTTCCCAAAAAAGACCCGGATGCCGAGTAATGTCAAAACATATGACGGAAGTGAGGATCTTGAGGATCATCTGAAAATTTTCCAGGCAGCTGCAAATGTGGAACACTAGGCGATGCCAACATGGTGTTACATGTTTAACTCCACACTCACCGGATCCGCTAGGGTATGGTTTGATGACTTACCTCCGGAATCCGTGGTAAGTTACGTCGATTTAAAAAAGGCATTCCTAGCAAACTTCCTCCAACTAAAGAAGTGTATCAATGATCCTGTGGAGATTCACCATATCAAACAAAGAGAGGGGGAATCCACAGAAGATTTTGTACAAAGATTCAAGACTGAAAGCAGGCATGTCAAGGGAGCCCTGAAATGCATGAGAATCTCAAGATTCATGCACGGGATCACTAACCCCGAGCTGGTTAAACGTCTACACAACAACATCTCAAAATCATTAGATGAAATGATGAGGGTAACTACAGCGTTCCTCAAGGGAGAAGTGGCAGCTTCCAACCAGGTATGGAAGAAAACCCTTTCGGCATGGAAACAACAGGAAGCTGGGCGGAAACAAAATTTCGACAGAAGGGGAGACTTCAGGAATCAGCAGAGGTCGGAGCGAAGACGTGACAAGTTCACACTCTTAACAAAATCCCCAAGGGAAATTTTATCTTTGGATAAAGGCAAATTTAAAACTCCACCACCAATGATAACACCCATAGAAAAAAGAAATAATAACAAGTTCTGTGAATTTCACGAAGAAGTAGGGCATAACATCGATGAATGCATGCATTTAAAAAGACAAATCAAAGAATTAATCAAGGCTAGAAATTTGTTGCACGTAATCAAGGAGCTAAAACAAGGCAGCGGAAAAGACCAGCCAAAAATAACAAAGAAGGGAGAAGCTTCCAGAAAGGACAAAGCTATGGCGATTCTAATGGTTCAACCATGGCAAAGGGTGGCTAGGCAAAGGGTCACACAAAGCTTTTCCCCTGATCTGGAAATTTTATTCCCACCCTTAGGGGATGCGGACGGAGCGGAAGGCCCCATGATTATTGAAGCAGAGATAGAAGGTCACTTCATACATCACATATACATAGATGGGGGGTCGGCTTCAGAAATACTTTACGAACATTGCTTCAATTAGGCTCCGTTTGGAATTAAGAAAAAACCAGAATGGTTTCCGGCCACCGAAACTCCTAATTGGCTTCAGCGAAGAAATCATATGGCCAATGGGACAAATATCGCTACCAGTGAAAATAGGGGATGCGGAACATTCAACTTCTATATGGATGAACTTTGTTGTGGTAAGATCACCATCTCCATACAATGGGATCATAGGGAGGCTAGGAGTCAGGAAAATTCAGGCAGTCCCGTCAACCGCTCATGGAATGTTAAAATTCCCAATTCTAGGAGGAATACTCACACTGCGAAGCAACAAGATTATCCCACTCGAATGCATGATGGTCTCAGGACCAGAAGCACAACCTTCCGCTATCACCCGAGGTGCGAAGGAAAGAATCAAAGTAGCTATTCATCTTGAATACCCACAGCAAACAATAGCAATAGGTTCTACTCTAACGGAAGAAGGCCGAAAGGAGTTATGCGACTTACTTAGGCGTAACCTGGACATATTCGCTTGGAAACCAGCGGATATGACTGGTGTTCCGTGGCATATAGTGGAGCATCGGCTGAACGTTCGAGAAGGATGTCCTCCAGTTAGACAAAAGAAAAGAAGCCAAGCACCAGAGACAAACAAGGCAATACAAGAGGAAGTAGAAAAACTTGTAGATGCCGGCATCATAAAGGAAGTCCATTACCACAGCTGGTTATCAAATCCGGTAATGTAAAAAAGCACGATAACAACTGGAGGATGTGTGTGGACTTCAAAGACCTAAATAAGGCATGTCCTAAAGATGGGTATCCGCTCCCAGAAATAGATTGGAAGGTAGAATCCCTCTGCAGATATCCTTTCAAATGTTTCTTGGATGCATACAAAGGATACCACCAAATCAAAATGGCAAAGGAGGATGAAGAGAAAATAACATTCATCACTAGCCAAGGAATATTATGCTACTCAAAAATGCCTTTTGGGTTGAAGAATGTCAGGGCAACCTACCAACGCTTGGTAGATAAAGCCTTCCAGAAACAAATTGGCAGGAACTTAGAGGTGTACGTAGACGATCTGGTAATCAAAAGCCGCACTGAACAAGAAATAATAAGGGACATTGAAGAGACATTCAAAACTCTAAGGGAAATAAACATGAAGCTAAATCCTAAGAAATGCACCTTCGGAATGGAATAAGGCATGTTCTTGGGATACAATGTAAACACCAAAGGGATAAAAGTTTGTCCGAATAAGGTAGAAGCCGTCCTAGGCTTACCATTCCCAAAATGTCTAAAAGACGTATAGAGGCTGAATGGAAAATTAGTAAGTCCAAACAGGTTCCTGGCCAAGTCAGCAGAAAAGTCACTACCATTCTTTAAAACCTTAAAGAAATGCACAAAGAAGAGCGACTTTCAATGGACTGCAGAAGCGGGAGCCGCATTCAAGCAAATGAAAAAGCTAATAGAAGAACTACCCACACTAACCGCACCTATGGAAAAGGAGGAACTTATTGTTTACCTTGAGGCATCAAGAGAAGCCATGAGCACAATTTTGATAACCGAAAGGGAGGCGAAGCAAATGCCAATCTATTTCGTTAGCCGTACCTTACAAGGCCCAGAAATAAATTACACACCAATGGAGATGTTAGTATTGGCTTTAGTACATGTCAGCAAACAGCTAAAGATGTACTTTCAAGCACATCCAATCATTGTCATCACAGACCAGCCAATCAAGCAGGTGCTATCAAAACCAGAAATTACAGGAAGGTTGCAGAAATGGAGCATAGAGCTGGGGGAGTATGACATACAATACAGGCCAAGAATATCAGTCAAAGGACAAGTCTTGGTAGACTTCATAGTGGAGCGGCCGAAAGATGATTCCTCAGCCACACCTATGGAAGTTGAGGAAGAGCTTCCGGAGCCATGGATACTGTTCACAGACGAATCATTCTGTATAGATGGTTCCGGAGCCGGACTAATACTTACTGACCTGGAAGGGACAAAATTTACCTACGCTCTGAGATTCAGGTTCAATGCGACCAACAATGAAGCCGAGTATGAGGCTCTAATCGTCGATCTCAGGATCGCAGAGCAAATAGGAGTAAAAAACCTTCAAACACATGTGGACTCCCGCCTAGTGGCTAACCAAATCAATGTGTCCTACACAGCCAAGGAACCTGGTATGATGCAGTACCTAGAGAAAGTGAAAATGCTTGCCAGCAATTTCAAGAAGTTCTCAATTAAGTAAGTGCCCAGAAGTGAAAATAAGAAAGTTGACGCTCTAAGCAAAATTGCGTCCACCACCTTTTCTCACATAACAAAGCAGGTCCTAGTGGAAGAACTCAAAGAAAAATCGATAAATGAAGCAGAAGTATTAGCAATCGTGGAGTAAGAAGGAAATACTTGGATGACCCCAATTTATGAATACCTCGTGGAAGAAATACTCCCTACGGAAAGCAAAAAGGGAAGGGCGGTATGGCTTAAATCAAGATGGTACGCTGTGATTGACGGAGTTCTCTACAAAAAAATCCTTTCTTGAGCCATGGCTACGGTGTGTCGGACCATTGCAAGCAAACTATGTTATAAGAGAAATCCACGAAGGATCCTGCAGCATGCACGCCAGACCAAGGTCTGTAGTAGCCAAAGCTATACGAACAGGATACTACTGGCCAACCATGCATAAAGACGCAAGGTAAGTGATACGTGAATGCCAAGACTGTCAAGTTCATCGTCCCGTGCCAAGGAACCCGCAACAGAAGTTAACCCCTATCACATCTCCATGGCCATTTTATAAATGGGGAATTGACATAGCCGGACCTTTCCTAAAGGGTCCCGGCAAGGTCAAATTCCTAATAGTAGCAATGGACTACTTCACAAAGTGGATTGAGGTAAACCCCGTCGCAGCCATAACGGGCAACCTGATTAAAAAGTTTGTATGGGATAACATAGTCTGCAGGTTTGGCTTACCAGGGGAAATAATATCTGACAATGGAAAGCAATTTAGAGATAACCCATTTAAAGATTGGTGTGAAAAGCTGAATATCCGCCAGCGCTTTGCCTTCGTCAAGCATCCGCAAGCCAATGGCTTGGTGGAAAGAGCAAATAGAAGTTTGGGAGAAGGAGTGAAGGCACGACTGGATAAGGGAAGCAAGGATTGGATTGAGGAAATCCCGCACGTCCTATGGGCGCACCGCACCATGATTAAGTTAAGCAATGGGGATACTCCTTTCTCGCTGACTTACGGGACGGAAGTAGTAATTCCAGCTGAAATTGACATGCCTACCCTCCGGACCGCAGAGGTAGACATGGTACAAAATGATGAAGCTTTAAAACTCAACCTGGATCTCTTAGAAGAAAAAAGAGAACAAGCAGCAATCCGCGAGGCAAGAAGCAAGGCAAAAATAGAAAAATACTATAACTCCAAAGTCCGTAACACAAGCTTTAAACCAGGAGATCTTGTATACCAGAACAATGATGCCAGGCATGCAGACAAACCGCTCGCGATCGACAAAAGAGCTACGCTGATTTAAAGCGTAACCTTGGAGGGTTTTGTTTCAAGTTGGAGATAAAGTTATGCTAAAGGTTTCGCCTTGGAAAGGGGTTGTACGTTTTGGCAAACGGGGGAAGTTAAACCCCAGATATGTCGGACCTTTCAAAGTGTTGAAAAAGGTTGGAGCCGTTGCTTACAGCTTAGCTTCCTCATCGAGCTCGGAGCAGGGTCCACAATACATTTCATGTAGCAACTTGAAGAAATGGTATTCTTATGATCATTAGTCGTTCTGTTGGTAAGGACTGCAAGTAGTGAAAAGCTTCATGTTGTTGAAGAGCTGGTAGAGATCTATTGGATCGCGAAATAGTCAAAACAATTGAGGCGAAGCCGGATGTCCCTAATGTTAAGGTTTGATGGAACTGCTAGGCGGGGTCATGATGGTTACATGGGAACCTGAGATCAATTCAGGAAAGAAATATCCACACTCTTCACCAAGACTGAACCGTCGTCAAGTGCCGTGTGATAAGCCTTGAGGACAGCCCCTCATTCTAATGGGGGTATGACTATAACACCTCTGTTTTAGGTATTGTACTGACATTTATGTAATCACTGAATATTTTTTAGGTTTATGCGTTTGCTTTAAATACGTTAATCGTTAAGCTAAATCGGTAAACTAAAAATGATTTATACAATGTAAACAGCATTAAACAAGTAATGTTTACATCAAGCAAGTGTTATATGATTATTTAAGGGTAATATTATCATTGCCACATTTTATTTTTTTTGGTTCGTTAAGTGTTTACGTTTCGCGATAAGTCGTATAGCCTTTTTCCCTGTTTCCTTATCTCTCTCCTCCGGAAGCCACGTTTTAACTTATCTACGCTTCAACAAATACCCACAATTGTACCCAATACTTAAAGTTTATGTAAAACTTATGTTATTTATCACTTTATACATATTCATTATGAAGGAATTCAAATCATAACTTACAATGTACAAGTTATACATTTTTCCAAGTCTATACTACATTATACTTCATATAATGCAAGTATACATTATATAAAAGACCAAAAACATATCCTAACATATACACATGCATATATTTCGTGTATAATGACTAGGATAAGCCAAGAAGAGTCACCAAGAAGCTTTGTAAAAGATCTAGCATGCAACTTGAATCATGACTCTTTTTTTTTTTTTATCTATGACTAGCTTTTCTCAAATAAAAATCAGATATGCTTCAACCTTTCTCATGTCATCCAATCTTCTTCAAGAAGCTTTGCCACCTTGCACACATCAACAAGACACTAAAATATCTTCCTAGTAGTATAAATACCCATGCATGTGTGAGCTAAGAAGTCATAACACATTTTCTTATCAAATAAATCACAAAATCTCTTCCTTTGTTCACTCCAAAAAAAACCCTCGGCTCTAAATAGCCTCCAATCCAAATCCATAGCTGATTTTCTATCATATTATACAAGCAGATTACACTATAGATCTAATGGTTTTCTAAGGTGTTTTTCAAGAGTTGGTTCACCATTGAGCAAGGAATCAAGAAAAGCAAGAAAGGGGTTATTGGAGAAAAATTAGGGTTTTCACCTTATATTTTTTCAGCAAGGTTTGTTATATCACTTGGGTGTGATTGTTTTCTCATCTTGACTCATCCACACAGGTTATATTTAAGGCTTATATTTATTAACGAAGCGATTTGATGTGTTCATATGTTATATTTAGCTAATACCACCTTTAGGGTTACTTTTGAATATGTAAATGAATGTTTACTTATGTCATTGTTTTGTACACTTAGTTATTTGGCATATGGAGGTAATAGTATGTTAAATAGGTATCTGTAGTTTGGGGGTTTTAACTTGTTTGTTGGTTAAGTTTATAATACATGGTTTTGTGCTATGGAGCGGGTGGGCGTATTTTTTTTTTTTTTCTTTTTATGTTTTTTCTTTCTTTTTTTTTTTATATTTATTTCATTTTTTTACGTTTGTGCATCTATTCTGATTTTTTTTCTATTTATTTTTATTTCTAAAAAGTCCTCAAAAACAAGTTTTACAACACATTTTTGGTTTAATAATATCTTTGGGGCTGTTTAAAATTCGAAATTTACTTATATGTTTTATGATTTATAAAATACTACATGTCACAAGGATCGATGGGGTCAAAAGAACTCGAAAATCCGTTAATAACGAAGAAGATACGCTATTTACAAGTTTACGTAGTTAATATTTTATAAAACAATTTTTATAAAAAGTTGATTATTCACATGAAACTTATACGTTATAAACATCATAATTATGATTAAAAAATTCAATTCGGAACGTGTTCGAAAGAATCGCTAAAAAAGGAGCTAAGCATATAACGAATAAGATACGACAAAACGGGTTTTAGTAATTAAAAGTATAAAAACGATTATATAGCTATTATGAACAGTAAAAAAACTATTCATCACAGAATCTCAAAACCTAAAATGGATTTTATGATCACTCGTCTTAATACAAAAGCGTGGGAGTAGAAACGCTGAGAAATGTGCTTAAAACGACAAAGTTTGTCATTTTTACTAAGGGCGTAAATATAAAGTTTTACTTATAATGACGATTTTACTTAAACAATAGATGGTGATATAGTATATAGTTAGATATCTTATATATTTATATTTATATATATATATATTATATATATATATATATATATATATATATATATATATATATATATATATATATATATATATATTATTAGTTATCAAAGGTGGCTATATTACTAGGAATTTCATATGAGCTCTTCGGATGGGTATTGACGAGTTGTTGGATTTACGATTTAAAGTGTCCATAAACTCCTCGTACTGTCATGTCATGTACCTCTCTCAATTTATGATAGCTATTCCCGACGATTGTACGCACGATAACTATATAGGATTATATGCAGTTGTTGTTAGACAACATAATTGATACTGATTTGATTATATTAAACTAGGTTGCATTCGAGCGTTAGCGTGACGCGTTTTTACTTGGGATATTTTGTTATCAGGCTTATCTCTCAAGTGAGTCATGCTCCATGTTTTACAATTATTTAAAATTCAAGTTTTTTGGGGTGAGAAACATATGCATGTTTTACAAATTGGACGCAAGTGTACATTTTATCATGATTACGTTTTGCCTAAGTAGCGATAACCCACTATGCCCATGAATCATGAACTGTCAATTACTGGAATGTGAGCGCGAATGATTATAGATAGATCTATTTGGGATTGACCTCCCCGTTCAGGTGACTAGCTATCACTGGAACACGAAGTATATCATGTCGGATACTAGATGTTTTAATTTAATGGGATGAACATCATAACGGGCAATGTAGGCAATTTTATATATTGTATTCAATTATGTTGAGCTTAGGTGTCATGAGCTTAGGTAAACGTAATTACATTTTGTGGATGTCTTGATCTGTTGCTTAATCACTTTGGGAAAGTCTTGCAGGTCCTGCGTATTATTTACATAAACCTATGAAATCTCACAACTTTTTGTTGACGTTTTTAATGCAATGTATTTAGGACGGTCATTAGCACGAGGTGCGAACGGATACATTGGTGGTCTTTAGTATGAAAGTCATGCATTAAAGATTTAGTCGCATTACATTTTGTGTATCTGTTATGGGCTGGAAATCTTTGTAATAATAACAAGTAAACAAGTAAAGCTTCGGGCTTTTGTGACACATACTTTATTAAATCCAATGTATCAGTTTTAAATGACTTTTTGGTCGTTCTTATATTATCTTGTGTTGTTGATCTGAGAAGTAACACGCCCCGGACCCTTATTCCGCTGCGACCCAATTTGTGGGTGTTACAGTTTTAGCAAATGATTAGGCGTAAAATATATTAACTATAACTGAATTTGAAACTAATAAGAGAGTCTTTCAGTTTCGTTCGCATCTAGATGCCTTAATCTTCATAATGGGTCAAAATGGGTAATTTTCACTAAAATTGCATATTAGTCGGAATGGGTTAAAATGGAGTTAAACATAAGGCGGATCATTTTAGTGGGATAAATAAGAAAGTTTGGCGCTCACATGGATTATATGGTATAAGATTACATACATGTCGATATATATTTTCATATACTTATGCAAATTATGCATTTGCTTATAATTTATATATTCTTCTAAATCGCGCACCATTGTTATAGTTCGCGGTTGAGACGTTGTCGCCGTTCTCTCCTTGTTGAGTTTCTTGTTCGATACTTATATTTAAGGTGAGTTCATAGCCCCACCTTTTCTCTTTTAATGGTTTTTTTATAAACTATTTTCGGGGTAAGAATACATGCTCGTTTTACCAAGCAAACTTATTGATTTCTACTACTTGAGCGTTACATGACTATTTTTACTAACGCTTTTACATGCTTACTATATGACTTTTATACATGGTTGATTACTTATGAACTTACTAAAGCTTGATTTTCTTACTACATGATTTGAGACCATTAAATATCTATATATGAAACCGTGAGTTTTGAACACATTATTTGTTTTAAATGTGAACACAAGTATTTAAAAACTGTATGCTATGCCTGATATTAATGCCTGATATTATTGCAACTAACAGTATTAGTACCGTACTGCTCACTTTAAGTCCATATTTATCATGAACCGTTAATTGCTATTGAAGTGAACGTGAATGTTATGAATAGATCTATCGAGATTGACAATCCCCGTCTGGGCTGTGGTTTCTAGATAACCATTGATGCATTTAACATTTGAGGTATTCTTTGGGGTGTTTAGCAAAACACCCTACATTTTTTTTGCGCAAACATTTTGCTTTGATTGCATTACCAGTTAATGTTCGGTGTCATGAGCTTAGTGCAATAATAGTTGTTTCGACATATGAATATGTATCATTGTCGCCTCATTAATTAAATCTTGTGGTCCACTACTGAACATTACTTGATTTATTGAATCACTACTTGGATTTCGGTAATCATTACTTTGAAATGTTTGGTAACTGTACTTTTCTTACTGAAATAATACTTGAATTATTCAAAAAATAGTTTACAGGTTCGTTTTACGTTTTAAAAGTTTGCTTTCAAAATACTTAGATTCAAGTTGTATGTTCAACCAATCACCAATATGAATCAACAATGTAAATATCTAAACTAATACTAAATAACAATCACAATAATATAAAGAGATGAGAGAAGGAACAATCAAACAAAGACACCAAGATTTATAGTGGTTTGGCTACGAAGCTCTTCTTTACCCTACTCTACTCCCCGAGTATCCTACTCGAGATTTCACTATGTCAACAATCTCCCTTCAGGCGGAGAAAACCGGTTACACGTCGTTTACATTATTTTCGGACACTAAGCTAAATGTCGTGTCTTAATCTTAGCTAGAACCAATCTACCACTTCACAAATACTATACAATCACAAGATCTACACTATCGGATTTACACATAATTACACAAGATAATTACAACATAGATTTGATACTTAGAAGAAGAGAGGAAAGATCACTAAATAACAATTCATTTCTTGACGAATATAAATATTCTTCTCTTGCACTTGATAGAGAGGAGAGATAAAAAGAAGAGATTAGATCACTTGAAACGAGATCAAACAATGTTAGTCATCAAGAGATTTAGTGAGGGAAAGAAGGTTTTAGAGAGAGAAAGAGGACTGGAAAAATTCGTGCCAAGAGGTGTGTTTTTTTGCCAGAAATAGCGCAGTATTTATAGCCAGCGAATCCAACGGTCATTTGCTGGTGGTCCCGGCGGTCCCAGATATATCTTGGGGCCGCCGTTCCTATAAGGAGGCCGCCTAGTAGACTTTGCTCCTGTTTTTGTCTTTTTGTGGGGAATTTTGTATCTGGTATGGAAGCTTCTATTTTGAAGGGAAAATTTGAATTTCAAATTTAAGTTTTAAATAAAACTTTTCTTTTAATTAAAAAATATTTTGTATATTTATTTTTGTGAAAATAATTTTGTAAAAATCTGATGGTTAAAAAAATATTTTCTTGATCACTAATCATGCTTAATGATTTGTTTGTACATACTTTAAGTGATCACTAATCTTAGAAATGGAATTTTACGATTAATAATTTATAAACGTTTATTTTTATCGTAAACGATTTTACATTTTTTTATTATCAAAACATTGAGATGTCGAAAAATATAAATAACTTTTTAGACATTATTTGTATTAACAATCTCCTCTTTTTTGATGATGACAAAATATAAACTCATTTTGTATAAAATTAAGATTTTCAGATTATTAATGAGTTTTATTCTATTTCTCCCCCTTTTTGTCGAATAAAAGGTTGATCGTCGAATTGTTGTAGAAAGAAAGAAGTCGACGATATCAAGACTCCACCTTGATGTATGCTCCCCCTTGTTTGGGGCACCAAGGGATCGATCTTACAAAAATTGTTTGCTACAAAACAAAGTTAGAGGTACAAGTGCAAGACAAATATCTTTCAAAGCAACACATTATATTTAAGTCAATACAATATTTGTATGAATCATTATAATAGATAATCATAAAGATATAATAAGACATAGATCTACACTAGTGAATTCTTAAAGGGTAGAAGATGCCATAATCAAAAGATGGGTTGTTTATTATTAGGTGAAATTAAGCTTTTGAGATTTCTCAATTATGGTAAGGAGGTTGTTATTGAGGATGGAAATTGAGTGGAAGGACCAATGATGAGAGATTTGATACGATTAAGGTCATCTTTCAATGTATCTAATAGATTTCGGGTATCCAAGCAACAATGACAAAATTCCAAATGAAAGTTTACTTGATCTAAAGAGGGTGAAAGGATATATGGTGAGGTAGGAGGTAAGGGATTTGTGGCTTTAATTGCTTGTTGGAGATTTGTGTCAAGCAGATTTGATAGGTGATGAATTTCATTTAGGTTTTGAGTTGAGTTTTATAAAGGTGAAGAGTATGAGAGAGAGTTATTTGAGATAAGAGAGGTAGGAGTAGTCCTAGTTGGTGGAGGAGAAGGTATGACTTTGTCTCCCAGGTTCGAGAATGGCCCTTTGGTATTTTCGTGAGTAGTCACGAGGGGATTTGCTAGAGGATGACATTGAGAAATTGAGGAGAAGTGAAGAATTTAGAAGTGAAGATGTGATTGAGATGAAGAAGAATGATGATCTTATATAGGAGGATTTTAGGAAAGGCATGGTTTTGGAGAATGAAGATTCTAGGAAGTGTTTTGTCTAGAAAGGAAAGAATGGCTGGACCTAAAGAGAATAGAGTAAAAGTTATAATAAAAGAGGGGACAGGAAAATTTTATGGTTCCCTGATGGCGGTCCTATAATCCTCAGACGGTCCCATATATATTAGGGAGTCGCCCTTATTTTTTGGGGGCCGTTCTCTAGAGGTTTACGTAATTTTCCAAAAGTTAATTGTTTTAAGAATAACTTAAGTGAGATGGAATAATGATTGTGGCATTTCTATTTCTTCAAGGATCACATAATCTAGCTAAAATAAAAAAGGGAAACTCATGCAATAGGCCCAAGTAGAAACATAGAAATGACATAAATATCCATAAAGTGTCATATAGCAAGCATGAAATAATAGTGACAAAGGCAAGTTATATAAGTACTCGAATGACTGAGATAGAAGTTATTACATAGCAATAATAATAGTACGTATG
>BQNB010071177.1:0-32854 GCA_026074375.1 Tanacetum coccineum | reverse complement strand
GCAAAACAAGCATATTTTTGGTATTTTAAGTCCGTTTTTGGTTATTTTAACTTGTTTTTAAAGGTAAAAGGTGTGTGTAATTAAACACATACCAAGGTCACACGCCTAGAAGTGATGAGGGCAGTATGACACTACATGAATTGACGGTTCTATGTACAAAATTGTCAAACAAAGTGGACAGCTTGGAGACAGAATTGAAGCAAACAAAATAAACCTTTGGTGCTGCTTTAACTAAACTTATCCAAAAGGTGAAGAAGTCAGAGCAGACTATCAAGACAAGCCAAGCTAGAAAGAGAGCCAAGATTTTAGTCTTAGATGATAAGGAGAGTTCAAAGGATACTTCCAAACAGGGGAGGATGATAGAAGACATTGATCAAGATGCAGGAATTTCCTTGGTTACTCCTACAAAGGTTAGTAGTCAAAAAGACCAATCTGAAGATCAGTTAGGAGTGCTTAGTGCAGCTAAAGTTCTTGCAGATGCAGCCAAGAAAAATGTCAATACTTATACTAGAAGAAGAAGAGCAGTTAGTACTGCAGTGAAGGAGTTAGTACTGCTAGTAGGATATTTAGTACTACTAAAGAGTCAGTTAGTACTGCTGGTGCATCAATGCCAGTTAGTGAAACTACAAAGGATAAGGGTAAAGCCATTATGCAAGAGTCTGTGCAACCAAAGAAGATCAAAAAGAGAGTTCAAATTCAGATGAGCCTTGATGAAGAATTAGCTCAGAAGTTGCATGAAGAAGAACAAGCAAGATTTAATGCAGAACAAGAAGCAAAGTTTAATGCAGAACAAGAAGAGCTACTTGCAAGTGAGACTACTAAAGATAAAGCTAATCCCCCAGTTGCTGATATTGATTAGGATGATGTTCAAGCTCAAATTCAAGCAAATGAGGATTTAGCTCAGAAACTGGTAGAGGAAGAAAGGGAAAATCTATCCATTAAAGAAAAGGCAAGACTACTTGCAGAACTCATTGACAAGAGAAAGAAGCTACAAGCTGCACACCGATATGAGGCAATCAGAAATAAACCTCAAACAATGTCTTAGCAAAGAAAGACCATGTGCACATATATGAAGAATATGACAGGATACAAGATGGAACACTTCAAGGGAAAGAGCTTTTATGAAGTCAAGGAGATGTTTAATAATGTTTACAAACAGGTTACCTCATTTGTGCCTATGGTCTCTGTTATGGAAAAAGAAAGAACAAAAAGAGCAGGTCTATATCTTCAAGAAGAAAGTTCAAAAAGGCAAAAGACTAGAGAAGGCTCAGAACCAACTGAAGAACTAAAAGCAGATGAGACATCACAAGAGGATTTACAACAAATGATAATGGTAGTTCCAGTGGAAGAAGTTTATGTTGAAGCCCTACAGGTCAAATATCCCATTATAGACTAGGAGGTTTACTCTAAAGACACAAGAAAGTATTGAAAAATTATCAGAGCTGGAAACCATACAGAAGCTTATCAGACCTTTGATGATATGTTAAAGAAATTTGATATAGATGACCTGGATAAGCTATGGAGTTTGGTTAAAAAAGATTCAGTTCAACAGATCCTACTAATGACAAAGAAAGAACATTATGGGTTTAATTGAAGAGGTTATTTGGACCTGATACCGATGACATTATATGGAAGCTTCAGAGGTATATGCATGATCCATTAACATGGAGGTTATATGATACATGTGGTGTTCACCATGTATCTACAAACAGAGGACATGATATCTTCATGTTGGTTGAGAAAGATTATCTACTGACAAGAGGGCTTTTGACTTTGATGTTGTGTAACAAGCTGCAAGTGGATCAATACTCGAAGATGGCAGATGAGCTTTTAAGGAAAATTGTCATACTAGCAAACAGACCAAGATAGTAAAGTGTTTGGAAGCATTCTCTCTACATAGAAGGTTTAATTTAGAAACTTGATGATTTAAAGGTAAATCACAAGTTTAGGAGAGGATTGTTAGGAATTAAGGGCTTCTACAAGTTTCTACTGCTGGTTCAACTTAGTACTGCCAAGAGAAGACTTAGTACTACCAATCTAAGTTAATACTGCTAGTGTTATAGTTAGTACTGTTAATACAAAATGTTAGTACTGTTAGTTTATTAGTACTGTTAGTTATAATAGTTAGTGCTGCTTATGTGATATGCATGAGATATATTAGGAATAGATATCCATGATCATGTAACTCGTTTTGTATGCCTATTAAGGTTTCCTTGGTGTATAAAATAAACCATAAGGCATAGATCTAGATATCAATTTTCATATTAGTATTCATAGTTTGCATATCAATCATAGTTAGTATTCATAGCTATTTTGTAACTCAAAATAGTATTCAATATAATGAAAGTTTAGGAAATATCTTGTTTTTGCTGTTTCATTGTTCTTCTTAGTATTGCAAACTAGATTCCGCATAGTTTGTGATATTCTCAATCTTAGTTTCTACTATAGTTGTCTTGGATCTATCCAATATAACTAAGCTTTAACAAGCTAAATAAGATCGGTCAAGAAGGGATCAACATATGATAATGAAATTCCAACATTAGTCACGTGTTTTATGTATTGGTCCATACCAATTAGCAAAAAGTAACAGTTCACTTGAAAAGTATAAGCTCAAGAGAAGGTTTCAAGAGAAACGGTTTCAAAGCCCAAAATAAAAAAGCAATTCACAAGAAAAAGAGAATAAAAGATAAGCTGTGAAAATAAGCCCTAATAAGCTATATGAAATAAGCTTAAACAACCACAAGAATAATCACTAAAATCCACCCCCATGGCTCTTGATACCAATTGAAGGAAATGAATTTCACATAAACAAAGAACTAGAGAGAGAAAGCTAGAGAGAGAGAGAGAGAGAGTAGAAGGGAGAAAACACTAAAAACACACACATAGAAAGTGAGGAAAATATATTTAATCAGCATCCTCTCCATGTGTGGAGAGGGTTTATATACTTACACGTCATGGGCCGGGCCGAGCTTTCCTTGGACTTTCTGTAAATCAGCGCGGTTAGCTTACTAGTTATTGCATGAAATTGTCTAATTATTGCAAAGGCTAGTGAGATCGATAATGATCGTCACTTCACTAAAAACTGAATTCCTAACATAATAGATAAACGTGCTGGAACGTTAAACTTTGTAATCACTTTACCCACCTATCGTTTCAGCACTTCTTCAAGATCCTCTTCCGGGAAAGAAGTTGCGAGAATCTTATAATGATAGTACATACATCCTAGCCTTAGTATTTCCATTCTTTAGAAAGAAAAGATCCTTATTATAAAAATACCTTGTTGGAGCTTTCAGATCTCTTTTACAACCTTAAAATACTTGAGTTGGTTTCTCAGGAACTTAAGGAGTTGATGACATCAAATAACTTCACTTTTATAGCATCCTTTATCCCATGTAAATTACCCATTTTGTATAATTATTGCAAGAATTGGTACTTAATTATTTATATTTGAGATTTGCAGTAATTATGGAGTACTTTGTAAAGATTAGCTAAAAGGCACGCATTCTAGAGCTTAAACGAAAAAATCTAAAGAATACCGTTATGACATTCTATACGCCGTATCCATCAAGGAAGATACGGCGTATCTATGCCTGCACTTCACAAGAAACCACGAAGAATTAAAGAGTTATACGCCGTATCCAGAAGACTGATAACGCCTAAATTATACATGTTTTCGGTGGCTTTATTTGTATATATTTAATCATTTCTCATGAACTTTTGATACTTAATAGCATGAAATATGTGCAAGTTCACTTGAAGATATAAGGAGCTCAAACACAACAAAGATCGAGTAATTATACTTCGAGAACACTATATACAAGAAAAGAAAAAGAATCAAGCTAAAAAGTGCAAATGTGCGCCGCACTTATCCCTTATGCGCTGCACTTCCTCTCAAGTCAATGGAATTAAAGACATAGTCAATTGAACGTATTAACTCCACAAGTACGCCGCACAATTTCCTTTGTGCACCGCACTTTCTATCTGACAATGAAGAATAAATGAATACTTAAATGCTACTGCATTAATACCCTAAGTAGGCCGCACAATTTCCTTTGTGCGTCGCACTTCTTCACTAAACATTTAATTCCCTCGCATTTAATCACCAAGTACGCAGCACAAATTCCTTTGTGCGCTGCACTTTCACCCCTCACTCAGCCTATAAATAGAGGATGAATTTTACACATTTAAAATCATCTCTCATACTTACAATCAACTAAGTATCCATCCCTCAATCATCCTCTTATCCCCTATGAAGTCCTAAACACTTTCCCAGTATTCTCTAAGCATAAACACCGTGTTCTTTGAAGAATCAAGATCAAATCACCAAGAACAATGAAAAACATTATACTAGTTTAGTAAAAGAATGAAGTATGTTATCAAATCAAGTTATGTTATGAACTCCTTAGCCATAAGAGGTTGAATCTCTCATGACTACTCGGTGATGTTATGATAATGAATAAGTGATTGGTATGATCATAATCTCTTTAAATCTCAAGCTTATATTACAATCCTATTGTATCCTATCTTATTAGTTTTTGCTTATCAATCTTAGATTATATAATCATATCGGTATAGGTCGAAAGACCCGTTATGATCTATGTGGTTTTAAAGATTTGTCTTTGATCTTTAACGTTTGTGTCGAGAAATCCACTTTCGTAAACTGATAAACAAAATAAACTTTGATATATTAGAAACTGGATTATTTGAGTGACACATTTGGTCTAGTTAACTAAATATAAGTCTTGAGTTAATCAAGTTAATTTGTGAAAACGTTTTCTGAGGAGAAATACTTTTTATAAGTTAAAGGTTCCATCTTCGAGGTCTTAATCATTTCCAACACTTATGAATTATTTTCAACTATCCAAGTAGTTATCTTTATTATCACTGGTAAAAAGTTATTTACAAAATTTTTAAAGTATATTCTCTTCTGATTATTTGAATACTACTCAAATCTCTGTGGACGACCTGGTCTTACCTAAAAAGATTATACTACATACGTGGGTTATACTTTTACCCGTGTGTTTCCCTATAATAAAATTGGTATTTTTAGTCATTATAAATTTAAAGCTTTTGAAACACATCAAAGTTTTTGGCGCCGTTGCCGGGGATTTTTAAGCTATTCTATAGTCAACTCTGGAAAATTACTTTAACTTCCCCTTTTTTTCAAAAATCACCGTACAGTTTTCTGGCAAACTGACCCAAACAAATTTCTCCTTTGGATGAATACACATGCTTCCAATTCTGAACTTGTTGAACCTTTACCCAAACCTAAAGGCACTCTGAATCGAAGACTTCATTGAGAAAACAGAAGAGTTCCATACGATCAAAGAATCAATCCACATCAACACCCAAGAATTGTCTATCCGTCAATTCTCGACATCAATTACTTCCGTCACTTTCTTGATATTCTTCGAAATTACGATCTAATGGATGATGAACCCATGTGGGCTGCTGACCATGTTGTCGCTCCGACTCTCGGGTCTGCAATCACTATTCCTGAAACCACAAATGAATTTGCTATAAAAGGTAACCACTTGACTCTCGTCAAAGGAAACCAATTTGATGACGGAACTAAAACCGATCCTCATAAACACATTCATGAATTCCTCATAATATGTGATATCTTTAAATACAGAGATACCAAAAATGAAGTTGTCCGGCTGATGATGTTTCCCCTATCACTCACTGGAGAGGCAAAAACATGATTGGACGAACTCAACAAAGGAACTATTGAAACATGGGATAAACTTTGAACTGCTTTCATTAGCCGATTCTTTCCCTCATCTCTTTTTGACCGACTCCTCAGAGAAATTCGTGCCTTTTCTCAAAATGAAAACGAATCTCTAACTGATGCTTGGCTTCGTATGAAGAAAATGCTCCAAAACTGCCATGGTCATAATCTGTCTAAAGGCAATATTATCAAAATCTTTTATCATGGTCTCAGCGAAATAACCTAAGAAGTTTTAAATGCCGCAGCTGGTGGTATTTTCCTCTATAAAACACCAAATCAAGCTTATCAGCTTCTCGAAAATAAAGTCTTACTCAAACTCGACTAGGCTAAAAATCAAAAAACCAAATCATCTCTTAAAAAAACCGTTGCTTTTGCGGATGAAGGTAATAGTAATTCCGATACTGACAAAATTATGGCTTGAATGGATGCCATGACCATAAAAATAGATGCTCAGTACAAAGAACTCTAATATCGTGCTAAACAACCAACACCCGATCTTGACGATGATGACATACCTATGTCCCGTGAAGAAGAAGCTAAATTCATGCAAACTTTCTTTACGACTCGTTTTTACAATGATTACCGCGACCGAGACTTGAATCGCGATAATTGGTGTTCAAGCGGACGGAATGATTACAACCAAGATAACTATCGATCCAACACCGATGATAAATCCTATGATCTTCAAAGAGAATTCAATGATTTCATGAAATCTCAGCAATCAACCAACGCTTTTATCAAAGAAACATTCATGGACCTCAAAACTCAACTCAAAACAGTAGCAAAAAATCATCAAGCTTTAATTCAAAACCTCGAAACTAAGTTCGACAGACTCGTTGACAAGCAATCTGGTCGACCTTCTGGATCTCTTCCAAGCAACACTCAACCAAACCCACGAGGTAGCAACTCTAAAGCTTACCAACTACCACAATATCGTAATGAGCATGTAAATGCCGTATTCACAAGAAGTGGTAAATCCTATGATCCACCAGATAACCTGAATGATCAACAAAACAAATCTGAAAACCCTATCAACTTCGATAGCGATAATGAAGATGATGAACCTACACCACAACCAGAAACTCAACTTCCGAAACCAGTCAAAGAAACACCGTTACCAAAACCATACAAACCAAAGATCCCATATCCTCAACGTCTTAGAAAAGAAAAAATGGAGGCCTAATAAGGAAAATTCCTCGACATGATCCAAGCCTTCCGAATCAACGTACCTCTTGTCGACGTTTTAGCCGGAATGCCTAACTATGGCAAGTTCTCAAAGAACTCATAAGCAACAAGCATAAAATCGAATAAATTTTTGCCGCTTTCCTAAGCGATGAAAGTTCTGCGATGATCCAATATAAAGTTCCACCAAAACTCGGAGACCTCGGAAGTTTCCTTATTCCATGTAATTTCAACAAAACCTTCTCCTGCAATGCTTTGGCCGACCTTGGTGCTAGCATTAACCTTATGGCATATTCCTTATATGCGAAACTATCTCTTGAAACTCTTAAACCTACCAAAATGAGCGTAAGATTAACCGACAGATCATTCCAATACCCTGTTGGAATAGCTGAAAATATGCTCGTTGAAGTTGGTAAATTCACCTTTCCTGCTGATTTCGTTATTCTCAAAATGGAAGAAGATAGCAAAGTTCCTCTCATCTTGGGACGACCCTTTCTTCACACTGCTGATGCAGTAATTCGAGTTAAACAAAAACAACTCAATCTTGGAGTTGGAACTGAACGAATGATCTTTAATATCGACTCTGCGATGAAACACTCTTACTCAAACGATGATACATGTTTTAGTATCGATGTTATCGATGAAATCTTAGAAGAAGATTTCGATGCTCTTCTTGACGAAGGAAGCAAAATCCTCCATTCCATCGAAGGAACCGTTCTCGAAGAAGAAATCTTTTCTGAATTCGATAAATTCATAGCAATGACTGCCGATGAAATCTATGACTCTGAATCCGATACAGAAGAACCACCATTCGAGAAAATCACCATCAACACCGATTATAAAATCAAGACATCTCTTAAAGAACCTCCTACGGATCTTGAACTCAAACCTCTTCCTGATAACTTGGAATATGTATTTTTAGAAGAACCATTTTTCTTCCTGTGATCATATCATCTAAACTCTCTGCTCAAAACAAAAACAAACTTGTATCCGTCCTCAAAAAATACAAGAAAGCCTTTGCTTGGAAAACAACAGACATTCCTGGTATATGTCCATTATTTTGTAAACACAAGATACAACTTCTGGATGAAAAAAAGCCAGTTGTCAAAAAACAAAGAAGGCTAAATCCAAATATGCAAAAAGTTGTTAAAAAGAAATCATAAAACTCTTGGATACCGGTATTATTTATCCGATTGCCGATAGTCCTTGGGTTAGTCCTATTCACTATGTACCAAAGAAAGGCAGTATTACAGTAGTCACATACGAAAATGATGAACTTGTCCCAACAAGAATCGTTACGGGTTGGCGAGTATGCATCGATTATCGTAAACTCAATGAAGCAACCGCAAAAGATCATTTTCCCTTACCGTTTATGGATCAAATGTTGGAAAGACTCGCATGAGATAAATATTTCTGTTTCCTCGACGATTTTTCTGGATATTTTCAGATTCCCATTGATCCTAATGATCAAGAAAAAACAAAATTCACATGTCCCTTCGGTACATACGCTTATAGGCGAATGCCTTTCGAATTATGTAACGCTTCAGCTACATTTCAAAGGTGCATGTTAGCAATCTTTCATGACATGATTGAAGAATCCGTCGAAAGTATTCATGGACGATTTCTCCGTCTTTTGAAACTCTTTCGACAAATGCCTAAATAACCTCGACAAAATGCTCCAGCGTTGTAAAGATGCTCATCTTGTCCTCAATTGGGAAAAATGTCACTTCATGGTCAAAGAAGGAATTGTGCTTGGACACAAGGTGTCTAGCGCAGGACTTGAAGTTGACAAAGCAAAGGTCGACATAATCTCAAAATTTCCACCCCCTACTAACATCAAAGGTGTTAGGAGTTTTCTAGGACATGCCGTTTTTTACCAAAGATTTCTTGAAAATTGCCCGACCTATAACTAAGTTGCTTGAAAAAGATACTTCGCTTGAATTCAACGATGAATGTCAGAAAGCATTCGAATTATTGAAAGAGAAACTCACATGTGCGCCTGTGATCGTAAGCCCAAACTGGAAACTTCCGTTTGAACTTATGTGTGATGCAAGTGATTTCGCAGTTGGAGCTGTCTTAGGTCAAAAAAGATGGTAAAAACTTTCACCCGATCTACTTCGCAAGCAAAACTCTCAATCCAGCTCAACAAAATACACCGTAACCGAAAAAGAACTTATGGCTGTAGTTTTTGCATTCGGAAAATTTAGATCCTATCTTATTCTATCAAAAACTATTGTCCACACTGATCATTCAGCTCTAAAACATCTCTTCAAGAAACAAGATGTTAAACCATGCCTTATTCGTTGGATACTACTCTTACAAGAATTTGACATAGAAATCAAGGATAGAAAAGGAACAGAAAATGTCGCGGCCGACCACTTGTCCCGAATTGAAAATGACAAAATAAGCGATGACAGTGAAGTCAATGATAACTTTCCTGGAGAAACCCTTATGGAAATCAACACTAAAAATGAACCATGGTTCGCAAACTTTGCAAATTATTTGGTAGGTAATATTATAACAAAAGGGATGACGTACCAACAAAAGAATAAATTCTTCTCTGACCTTAAACACTACTTTTAGGAAGAACCCTACCTCTTCAAAGTATGTTTTGATGGTATGATCAGACGCTGTGTATCTGGACCAGAAACCCAAACCATTTTAGATCAATGTCACCACGGACCAACCAGTGGACATTATAGACCAAATGTAACTGCTAAAAAGGTCCTAGATTCAGGATTTTACTAGCCGATAATCATAAAAGAAGCTCATACTCTAGTTCGCCTTTGCGAAGCATGCCAAAAGACGGGAAATATGTTGAAACATGATGAGATGCCCTTAACTAACATTCAAGTATGTGAAATTTTCGATGTATGGGGTATTGACGTTATGGGACCATTTCCAAAATCACTAAGTTTGAATACATTCTTGTCGCTGTCGACTATGTATCTAAATGGGCCGAAGCTCAAGCTTTACCAACCAATGATGCCCGAGTGGTTATGACTTTCTTAAAAAAAACTATTTTGCCATTTCGGAATGCCCAAAGCCCTAATCAGCGACCGAGGTACTCGCTTCTGCAATAAAATAATGGAAAGGACCAGGATTTTTGTTGATAACTCTAAAACTGGCCTAGAAAGGAAATTGAGAATTCTTCTGATATGGAATCGTAGTCTAAATAGAATCATGATCATGATCTAAAGATATACATTAACCATAGTCTACAAAAATGGAGATCCCTCAATTCATTAGAATTTATTTATTTAATACGGTCAAATAGATAATCAGAAAAAGAAAATAACATTATTTTCTTTTTGCTTGCAAACAGGAATAGCATTTTTTTAACAGTTTTTGTAAGAAAAAATTTCTCTTTATCCATGAAAAGATATGGAGTTAACCACTGTTTCTCTACATCTTATCATCCTCAAACTAGTGGTTAAGTTGAAAACACGAACAGAGCCCTTAAAAGAATTCTTGAAAAGACTGTTAAAGACAATCCTGCTATTCGGTCAAGAAAACTTAACGACGCTCTGTGGGCTTTTCGCACTGCCTACAAAACACCTACCGGTACCACACCGTACAAACTAATATATGAAAAAAGTGCCATTTACCATTTGAAATTGAACACCGTGCATACTGGGCACTTAAGAATTGTAATCCAGATCTCATCGCTGCTGGTGAAAAATGAATGTTTCAGTTACACGAATTAGATTAACTTAGACACCAAGCCTATGAAAGCTCTCGTCTATACAAAGCAAGAACCAAAGTCTGGCATGATAGAAAATTAAGAATGAGAAAAGAATTCAAACATTGAAACAAGGTTATGTTTTTTCACTCAAAGTATAAATTCAAATAGCCGAAACTCTGATCTCGCTGGCTAGGACCATACATAGTAAAACATCAATATCCATCCGGATATGTTGAATTATATGGAAAAGATGGAAAAACATTTATTGTTAATGGCCATCGACTCAAACTATATCATGAAGAAGAAGATTATAATGACCAAAGGGAAGCAGTCACTCCCTTCTTTCCCAAAGAATGACTCTCCAAGCAGGAGTCCAGCTAACGACTCTCTTAAAAAATTAAGCACTTATCGAGAGGCAACCCGTGCTTCACTTAAGTGTGGAGGAGTCCCTCCTCCATTCTTTCGTTCATATCCTTTGTTTATTTTCTAAAAAAAAATTATTTTCTTTTTGTGTGCTTGTGTATGTTTACTTTTATGCAGGTAATATAGCTTAAAAATTGAAAAATTATGAAGTATGCTCAAGGATAGCTCTCTCACAGCTATATATCTCTATGCCCTGGGAAGTATCGTTTTCCCTTAATTTTCCCTATTTTATCTCTATTATCAGTTATCACATTGAGGGCAATGTTCAACTTAAGTATGGAGGGGAGCCAAATAGGAAAAATTAATCATATCCCTCCGTATTTGCCCTGCCAAATTTTTTTTACCAACTGATACTTTCAACAAAAATCTTAATATATATGCTTTCAAAATTAACAAAAAATGCTCTTATTAAGGCAAATCCAACCGGATTGACACTATAGCTAGCACAACCCAGTCCACTAAATTGTGAGAATTATAAGCCTTTAGAATATTCGGGTACCCACCTTTGATACCCAAGATAATTGATGCCTTTAGCTTGTTCGAGTTAAGGAATAAGCAATCATATGTATCTATTCCATCGTTATGGATGTGTATATGTGGTTTTGTCACCTTTTCTAGAGCAATGGTATTGGTTGATAATTATTATGAGTGAGCTGGTAATTTAGAAGCTCTAGAACTTGTGCTTGATCATCATTTACTAGACCAAAGCCTAATCATATGTCATGAATCCTGCAAGTTTCTGTTCTTGCAAACACTCCCTTTAGTGCTTTGTTGCTGAAATACCTAAGTAAAGAAGTTAAAGTTGAAAGATGAAGTCCTGTGCCAAGCCTTAGTTATTATTATCTCCAAAAAAATGTGTAATATATATAGTAGTTCAAAGAAAGGCTTAAGTTTCGGCACATAAAGATTAGTATATGCTCCCGCATCAGTATAAAGTTCTGCCCTTCGGTCAGGTTTATGTGTCAAGTACAAGCCTATGGTAGCTGTCTAGATTATGTCTGTGCAAATTGAGTGTTTTTCACAAAAAAATATATATATAACCCTATCTGAGTGAACTGAGTGAATTCTAAATCAAACACATTCCTTATGTGAGGTGCTTAGTTGTATTTCAATGCCTGAAAAGTTATCTAAACCTGTAAACACTTGTAAAATCCAAATTTTCTTCACGTCACGATAAATGATTTTATTTTCTCGCTTTGATTGCTTGAGGGCAAGCAACAGCTAAGTGTGGAGGGATTTGATAACGCCTAAATTATACATGTTTTCGGTAGCGTTATTTGTTTATATTTAATCATTTCTCGTAAACTTTCAATACTTAATAGCATGAAATATGTGCAGGTTCGCTTGAAGATATCCCGAGCTCAAACACAACAAGATCGAGTACTTATACACTTCCAGAACTCAATATACAAGAAAAGATAAAGTTCAAGATCAAAAGCGCAGATGTGCGCCGCACTTATCCCTTGTGCGTCGCACTTCTCATCAAGTCAATGGAATTAAAGACTTAGTCAATTGAACGCATTAACTCTACAAGTACGCCGCACAATTTTCTTTGTGCGCCGTACTTTCTATCTGACATTGAAGAATAAGTGAAGACTTAAATGCTACTGCACTAGTACCCCAAGTACGCCACACAAATTCCTTTGTGCGCCGCACTTCACATTTTTTCACTATAACATTTAATTTCCTCTTGCATTTAACTCACCAAGTACACCGCATAAATTTCTTTCGTCCGCGCACTTTCACCCCTCATCAAGCTATAAATAGAGGCCAAATTTTTTTCAACAATTCATTAATAATCTCTTCTTTCCATCCATTCCTCAACTTACACAAACTATCTCCCGCTATAACCCTTCTACACAAGTTTCTTTAAGTGTATTAAACACAATTCCTTTGAAGAACTCAAGATCAAACAATCCAAGAACGGGGAAGAATTCATACTAGTTAGTGATAATATGAGATGGTTATTAAATCAGTTATGTTATGACTCCTTAGCAATGAGAGGCTAAATATCTCATGACTACTCGGTGATGTTATGATAATGAATAAGCGTTTAGTATGATCGTGATCTCTTTAATCTCAAGCTTATGTTGCAATCCTATTATATCCTATCTTATCAGTTTTGCTTATCAATCTTAGATTATATAATCATATCGGTATAGGTCAGATAGACCAGTTATGATCTTTGTGGCTTTTAAAGAATTTGGCTATGATCTTTAATGCTGTGTTTGAGAAATCCACTTTCGTTAAAGTGATGAAGAAAATAAGCTTTGATATATTGAAATAAAAAACCTATTTCGGGGTGTGACACATTTGGTCTAGTAGTTTAACATAAATATAAGTCTTGAAGTTAATCAAGTTAATTTGTGAAACGTTTTCTGACGAGAAATCCTTTTTATAATAGTTAAGAGGTTCCATCTCGAGGTTCTTAATTATTTTCGAAATCACTTTACCGGAATTATTTTCAAACTATCCAAGTAGTATCTTTATTTTATGGTAAAAAGTTATTTACAAATTGTTAAAAGTTTATCCTCTTCTGATTATTTGATAAATACAATCAAATCTACTTTTTACCTGTGACGAACCGATTCTTACCTTAAAAGATTTATTAATACAATATGTGGGTTATACTTTGACCCGTGTGTTTCCCTATAATAAAATTGGTATTTTCAGTCATTATAAATTTAAAGCTTTTGAAACACATCAGATGCGGTGATCCAAATTATCTTATTGGAGAATGTCCAAACCCACTAAAAGATAAGAACCAAAGAGCATTCGTAGGAGGTTCTTGGAGTGATAGCGGTGAGAGATGATGAGAAGGCTAGATGATAAGTGTCTCGTAGCTCAAGCATTAAATGAGGTATGTTTTGATTCCTTTTACTTTAGTGATGAAAATGCATCAATAGTTGATCTTACTTTAGATAATGAATATGATAGAGTGTGCAAGATGAGTTTAAAAATAATCACTAAGAATAAACAACTAATGCTATTCAGATATAGTTTAGAAAATGAGCTTAGTGAATTAAAATCAAAATTGACTACACTCGAGAAAAACAAAGGAGTTGATCTCGAATGTACAAGCTGCCAATCACTCAAAGTCGACAACGAAAAACTTAAAGAAGAAGCTCTTAAACTAACTAAGTTTGAAAACAGACGTACCATTGTTAAATGAAATGTTGAGTAATCACAAACCCTCCAGTGATAAATTAGGTTTAGGGTTTAAATCATGTCAAGCATAAACTAGTAAATCTAAGGAAATGAAAAATTATGAAATTAGAAGAAGAACGTCCTTGGTGGTGCGTCCCCAATAACTAATGGGCCGCGGCCACATTAAGTCCAGTAGGCCCATAAGCAATAAACGGGCCGCTCTGTCGTTACTACCAAATTCTAAAAAATATGTCTATTCTCTTATCAAAATCCATTTGGGTTCCTAGACTAAAACACATAATGGTAACACAATTAGTTAAGATTCCCCGTTGCGAGTGATATGAGGTCAATACAATTTTTGTTAATAACACGGTTTCATCCCCGGAGTTAGACTTTATAAACATTATTTGAGAATCCAAAAACTCCACCACCTAGGAAGACTCGTCATATAATCTTTATCCTCGTTATAGGACCACCGCAACCAAAAAGGAATGTTGGTCGACAAAACCAACCTCATGGTTTTCCCGTAACTTGGATATGTGTCCTCCATTTCCACATCCCCAATCAATTGCATCAAATGCAAGGGATGTTTAGCACTGACAACTTTGGACCCATGAGATATTAGGTATCAAATGTTTGAGTTATTGTCTTATATAAATAGATATGCCTTAGAGTCGACTTGGAACCCGTATTGAGTAATTAAAGGATAACGGATGCTTATTTCACATGAAGGGTTTTTGAAAGCTCTTCTCAACTCCTACAAGAGCTTATAACAAAAGGTAATATAAAAATTTTTGGTAGTAATCTTCGCGGTAACATCATTGGCAAAGGTATGATTTCTAATGACTCTCTCAATATAGATAATGTAGAACATGCAGATAACTTAAGATTTAACTTGCTAAGTGTAGGACAAATATGTGATAATATGTGTAGAGTAACTTTATTTGAACATGATTGGTGAAATCACTAAGGACAGAAGCACGGTTTCGGTAGTCTTGGTATTAGGAATAAACGGCTATCCTTTATTACTTGATTGAAATTAGGAAATAAGCCAATAAGACAAAATTTGTCTTGCAAACGGATTGATGAAAACTCCTCGTTGTGGCATTAGAGATTAGATCGCGCTAAAAGCATCTCAATTCAATCGTTTAGCTTACTATGGGAATTAGTTAGAAACTTACTAAGCTTAAGTTTGATCAACACTTCTCGTGTTTGCTTAACAAATTAGGAAAACAAGCCCACACTAGTCACAAAAGTCTAAGAATTATAGTCTCAACGACTAGATGCTTAGAATCCGTTCATATAGATATCTCAGGTCATCTCACGTATGGAGTTATCAGAGGAAAACGTCTCTGACACCTGAGTCATAGTAGATGACTTATCTAGGTATACCTTGGACAAGATTTCTTAAGAAAAACCTTGAGGCTTTCGAGCTATTTGAAATCTTAGTAGAAAAATTAAAAAATCATTAGGTTGTGAATTAGATGTCAATTTAGAGGACCACGGTAGAGGATTTGATAATGAAGTTCGCCAATTTGAGACGTTTTGGTCAATGTCAACGGGGATTACACATAACTTCTCGGCTCACGCATCCACAATCAAATGGCGTATAGAAAGAAAAAATAGGGACACTACAATAAATAAGTAGAACCATGTTTATGAACATTTCGTTACCACAAGAAGTTTTGGGACTTTGTAAAGCTGTAATACTTCAACATATATCCTCAACCGAATCCTAATTAGAGTCATCTTAGGTAAAACACCTTATGAACTCTTGAGAGGTAGGAAAACCCACTCTTGATTACTTTAGAGTGTTTAGAAGAAAGTGCTTCATCCTAAACACCAAAGACTACCTCACTAAGTTTGACCTAAAGTCATACGAAGGTGTCTTTTTAGGTTACTCCCAAGATAGCAAGGCCTAAACATCATTCCTAATCATAACGAAACTATGATAAAATGAAGATCACTTAACGTGACATTCGATGAAAACTCTCTGTCCGCCTCTAAGACATCAACTTGGTGGATGATGACTTAGATGAAGTAGAAGCAATTAAGGTTACCAAAAAGAAAAACTTAGAGAATGACATTGAGGATAAAACTTTAGAAATTAACAAAATAGTCAATATTAAGGAATTTAGGAACCATCCATTAGAAAATGTCATAGGAAATCTTAACCAAAGAACTCTTAGGTCACAAGCCCAAAACCAAAGTAACTTTTTTGTTTTTTATTACTATAGACCTAGAATTGGAATGATTGCCTTAATAGATGAAAGTCAGCATAATCGCTACTGCAATAGAATTAAATCAATTAATTGCTAACGATGTTTGGGAGTTAGTTACCACAACTAAGAATATGACAATCATAGGAATAAGTGGGTGTTTAGAATAAGTTAGCCGAGAATGGTGTTGTATTTCTGAAATAAGTAGAGTTAGTTGATCAAGGTTATTATAATCAACAAAAGGGACATCGATTATGTTAAAAACTTATGCCCACGTTGCTATCTAGACCTTGGTCTATCTATAATAATATAGCTTATGCTTGTGCCCTTAGATTTTTAAGCTATTTTAAATGATGTAAAAGTGCCATCCTGAACGGTTTAATCATATGGGGAGGTATCAATGGTTTTTTTGCACAACCTCCAGGATTACTCTGATTTTGAAAATCTGGATTCATGTTTATAACTAAAGAAGCTTTATACGGTCTTTAAAAAAGCATCCAAAGATTGGTTACTATGATAGATTAAAAGTCTTTCTAATTAAATATGAATACAAAATGGGAATGGTAGATGGAACCTTTGCCCTCTTTGATATTTCATTTATAGTCCTTTGACTATTTGATTTTTGTCAGTTTATTCAGATTTTTATACCGTGTTGACGGTGGTGATTTTATGAGATATGTGATGATTTGAGGTTTATTATGATTAATAATCCCTTTTGGAAGGTATATTGGTGTTTATGTGTATTCGGTTGTTTGCACCCTGGTGAATTTTGAGAATGCTGAAAAACGACAGTTGACACGTCGTTTAAAATCCAGATGAGTTTTGAAGGGTGTAAAGTGAAAATACGTCGTGTAAATACTCTAGGTTAATAGAAAGGTATTTTTAAAGTGAATAAAAATGCTAATTAACTTTGGGGTAAATTTTACGGTTGAGTTTTACGAGTATTTAAGTAGATCCGACGGGATACGTAAGAAAGGCTGAGACCCCCAGGGATACCATCGGCCGGTCAAAAGAAGAATAGGAGTCAGGGTGGTCTTAATTTTAGCTACCTTGTCAAAATGTAAATAAGACTGCTTTTCTTATCCTCAATTTTTACACATAGGTTCATTTTCAAATCAAAAAGAATATCCTCTACCTTCTTTTTTTGTGTTCGTCCGGCACCTACAACACAACAATCTTATAAAAATTTTTGAAGTTTCATCAAGAATAACATGACAACATTAAATATTTGGGGTGTTGATTCTGTGTTTGGGTATTCATTTAAACAACGTTTAGGTTGTCCGGTTCGTCTATGTTTGTCAAATAATCTACAATTTTGAAGATTTTCTTGTAATTTTTCAAATTTAATTTCCGTTTGTCATTTTGGGTTTATTTTGGTGCATAGATGTTAGTTATACAAGTTGATCGTAGTGAAAATCAATTTTTGGAAACGAAACGGAAGATTTAAGGGGTGTTTGGTTCGTGTAAAAAAGCTAAAAGAAAAAGAGGATTTTTTGTATTTATGATGTTTTTGTGGTAGTGATGTTTGAATAATATCTTGATGTTGAATGCTTATTTTTTACTAGTAGCTTGTTGGCTTATTCGGGCTTATTTTTAAGCTATTTCTTGCTTATTAGGCTTTATATGCCACGTTGTAGAAATTCCAAAATCTCTAAGGAAAGTGATTTTGATTAATTTTTTGTGGTTTTATGGCGTTGTTGTGGACCATTTTGAGGCTTATGGTAGTAACCAAAAAGCTGATACGTAGCTTAATAGCTTATTTAAAGCTATTTTATTATTTTGGGAGTTTATGGGGACTCACGGCCCCAATAAAGTATAGATTGAGGACGCGGCTTAAGGGGAGGGCTTATTGTGGTTCGGATTATTTCTACATATAAGTATATTATATATGTAGATGGACCTTGGTTTTGGACTTATATATGTCCTAATGGACCCTTGTTGAGCCTTAAGGCCCAATAAGCGATATGGTAGTAGTTATGAGATTTTTGATGACTTTTGAAATTGGAGAATGTATTTCGAGTGTAAATTGATACGATATTTTAGGAAAAACGTGTTGGTAAGCGTTAACGATTGAGATTTTGGAATTTTGGCGAAAAGTGTCAAATTTGTGAAAAATGTGAAAAATAAGGTTTAAAACTTTGGAAAACATTGTATAACGTTAGAGTCATGTCGAATAATTTCATTAAAAAGTTTGATACTTAGAAAATTTCTTAAAAAACCAATGATTTTTTTATTTTAATAATAAAAATAATATTTAATTATTTTATTATTTTTATTTAATAAATTCGAATAAATGACGATAAAATATAATTTTTCTCTAACTTCTCTAAAGTGTTTTATTATGACGTAATCGTTTCATTTGCAACAGTATAATGGATATTTTGAAGTGACTTAAGGTGTACCGAATGGAACTTGTAAGAATTATTTTTAATTAATAATTTATAAATATTTATTATATTATCTTATTCTATTTACGCTAAATAGTCTATAAGTATGTACTTATCGAGGAATGAGATTGAATATGATTGTGGAGTTTAAGTCGTAACCATCACACACTAAATTTTATTGTGGTATATTGTACACGCATCTAACTCTAGGCATCAAACGTTGTGATGATTGTTTTGGAATTTAATGATTAAATTGGGGACATTAACTGGACGTGATCACAAATCATCAATGCATCACTTAATGTATGAATAAATAAATGCTTAATTTATTTTATGATCAAAAGAATTTTTATTCAACCTCACATTTTTTATAAAATGTTACACACATTTTTATAACTTTTACAAAACATTTTCTACATTTAAAAGAAATGTTTTATTTAAAATAAATATTTTGAATTCAAGTTTTCTACCTAAAAACGGCTAGAAATGTTCCAAAAAACACCTCCCCTGGAAAAGACAAAAATGGAAGCGTCCAAGCCTGGGCGGCCCCCTTAAATATAAGGGGACCGGCATATGAATTAAGGGGGCCGGCAAGACAAAAACGTTCCCCAGTTTGCCTATAAATACTGGACTATTTCCCACTGATTTTCTCCCTTTTGCACTCATTCTTCTTTGTCTAAAATCAGTTTATACATCACCTACAATCCTTTGTTCATTTAATCTTAAGCATTTGTTTCTAAGTGATTCAAGCTTATTCCTCTAAGTGCAAGAGAATAACTCTCGTTATCATCAAGATACCAAGTTATGTAGTTTAGTTAGTGCATTCGTGACATGTCTTACATTCACAATGTATAGATCAAGTCCATGTATTCCAAACTTGTATAATAGTTAGATCGTGGTAATCATGGTGTGTAAAGTTGTTAGATCGTGGTGATCATAGAAAGTATAGTTAGATCGTGGTGTTCATAGAAAGAAGAGTTAGATTGTTGTGAGCGTGTTAGTGTCTAGGTGTAGTGAAGTGAAGTTGTGCGGTGAAGTGAAATTATGCGGTGATGTGAAGTTATGTCGTGAAGTAAAGTTATGCGGTGAAGTGAAGTTGTGCGGTGAAGTGAAGTTGTGTCGTGAAGTGAAGTTGTGCATTGAAGTGAAGTTGTGCGATGAAGTAAAGTTGTGTCGTGAAGTGAAGTTGTGCGGTTAGTATTTTAGTCCTCAAAATATGTAAGTTGTGATAGATTGGTTCTACCTATGATTAGCACTCGACATTTGGTTTGCTTCAAATGACCCGAACCACATAAATCATCGCGTCCTGTTGCACTTTCATTTTACTTTTTGCTTTACATCTTTATTTACCTTATCGCCTTACATTTATATTTGCATTAGATTTATATGTGTGTTGATTGTTGCTTATATTGTTTGGATGATGATTGTGTCATGGAATAGAAGTTAACATTATGATTGTGTTTAGTATTGCTTACGCCATGTCTAGTGGATTATAGACATGTATTATACCACTTCTCAGTATTGCGTTCCATTTTGAATCGTTATTTTGATTACAAAACGTTTTAAGTTTTTTAAATAGAAACATATTCACCCCCTCTACGATTTCCACAGGGGGTCTGACTAAAATACTCTATAAAAATGCTTTTTGAAAAGACTTTGGTCAACTTGAGCTTATTGAAAAAGCTCAACAAAATAGACAGATAGTTCAGCTCTTGCTGAGTTTTGTTTGGGAAATCAAAAGACAAATGGCTTATTTACAAACTTAAAACAGACCACTTAACAATCTACTTTTCAAAAACTAAATGCAAACTTGTAAACTATGATCTCTAAGCTACTTAAAAAATTGAAAATTAAAAGCTATATCCTATTTTACCCTACTGAATCTTAAGTTCAAGAATGACAGTAAGTCCATTAAAACTGCTGATGCAGTTGACAAGTTTTTGAACCCAAACTTTAATTCTAATGATGCAGACCTATAGAACTCATTTTAACACTCTTAAATCACAAGTCTATATGCAAATTTAGAGAATGTAAAAGCTAAAACTGATCTAATCTTGAAATGATTATTCTACTACCTTAATTCTAGCAGATTCTTAAAAATAACTAGCTATCTTATATTAAAACTGAATTAGACCAACTAAGTCTCTAAATCCTACAATGATAAACTTACTTGATAGATTTAAATTAAAAATCTAGGATTAAAGGGACTTAAGCAGTACTAACTTGAGGTTAGTACTGTTGATCCAAACACTCCCTTATTTCTTAGCAAATCCATTTAAACTTATGAATTTGCAAACTAATGATGACAACTTTAGGACCAAATATAGAATAGCTTAATACCAACCTAATGAGCAATCCTAAGCAGAAAATAAGCTAATTTAATAAGCTCTAAGCTAAACTACTATTTTTTGGTTTTTTATGACTTTTATAAGACTAAACATGAAAAGCTATGATCTGAGCTAATAAATTTAAAAACAAATAATCAAACAAGTCTAGTAAATATAATAACACATTAATAAGCACAAATAAGCAACTAATAAGCTGAAATTAACCAAATGCAATATTTAAGCTAAGTAACTTGAATTTTAAAGAGAATTTACCTATGCCTTAGCTAAACAAAGGCATTAATAAGCTCAAATGAGCAATCTACAAGCTCTGGCTTATTGTTAATAAGCCAGTATAAGTCCTATGAACTCTCCCCTTTCTAGTTCATCATCCAAAAGCTCCAAGTCCAATTAAGCAAAGGTACTTAAGCTGGTTTTAGAGATTAAGTATGTTAAAACTTATTATAGCTCAATTACAAGCTTAGAGACTTGTAAGAGCTTATGAGGGCTTGTTGTGAGCTTATGAAATAATAACATAACATTTGAAGAGGATTAAGAGCTTATAAGAGAAAATAGCTTATAAAACTTTAAAATTTGATTTTATTAATAACTAAGAGAGATTACAATGCTTTGGAAAACGAATTACAAAAGCTTAAATGAAAATTATATTTTTAACTAAAAATTACCAAAAAGCTTATTACACTAAAAATTTTACAGGAAAAGAAGATAAAAAGATGTCTTGTGTGAAGGTGAGGGAGTCCTTTTATAGCCACCAGGAGAAGCTTCTATGCTCCAAAATCAGTTACACGCTCCTCTCAATCCCTGTCCTTCATTCCTCTAATCATTGGAAGACTAATCTTGGCCGTTAGATCACATCTTAGCTCACACGGATTGCCAGCGTAGCAATCCGTGATTGTGACACCTTGTGTTTCTTTAGTGAGTGACTTGAGTGTAAAAATCCCTTCCTCTTGTGCTTTCTTTACTATCCACGATCCTCACTTGATGGGCTTGACCAATAAGATGCGTTTGATGACGTTTTTACCCTGCCACTATGATCCTTATCACTTGAATTAGCTTTCCCCGTGTCCAATTGTGATTTGCCCCTTGATTTTTGACCTGAGTAAACGCGAAGAAGAAAGGTGAACAGTAAAAAACTATTTTTCCCGCTTAATTTTACTATAAGGGTGCGTTTGATTATTGTGTTGACCCGGGGCTTTGACTTGGGCTTTATTAAGGATTTTGGGTCGGGCTATGTTTTAAGGGTTTTTATCAAAGGGACTTAACAATCGTTAGTTAATATCTAACGATCGTTAGTGGCTTTAAGGGCTCTTTTTGCAATTTTGTTATTTTTGAGGGACTGATTTGGGAATATTTGGAGTTTTTGTCTTTTTGTGGTTTGACTTAGGTTGACCAAAGGTTGACTTGAGTTGACCACTTTTGACTTTTGATAGCTTTCTCTCGGCTCTTTGCATGCTCTTCCGCTCCCGTGTCCGTGTTTGTCTGGGTTTTGTCCATTTCTTGAGATTTTTGCAATTTCCGTACCTACACAATCACAAAGACAAAACAAGCAGTATTCAAGCATTTTAAGCACAATTTTATATTTTTAGGGCCATTTTTGATATAAACCGGATATGTGTTTTCACACATATCAATGACATTCCAAAGACTGTGTTTTAAACTCGTTATGGACATTTTGAGTTCACTGTAATGCCCTTTGGTTTGACAAATGCACCAGCAATATTTATGGATTTGATGAATAGAGTTTGTAGGTCGTATCTTGATAAGTTTGTGATAGTGTTTATAGACGATATCTTAATCTACTCTAAGACTCAAGAGGAGCATGTAGAGCACTTAAGGTTAGTCTTGTAACTTCTCAAAAAGGAGAAACTATATGCTAAGTTTTATAAGTGTGAATTCTGGCTAAGAGAAGTGTAGTTTCTTAGGCATGTGATAAATGGTAATGGAATTCATGTAGACCCTAGTAAGATTGAAGCTGTTAAGAATTGGAAAGCCCCTAGAACTCTGACCGAGGTTCGTTTATTCTTAGGATTGGTTGGGTATTACCATAGGTTCATTGAGAACTTTTCTAAGATAGCTAAGCCTCTTACTATCTTGACTCAGAAGAGTAAGACTTTCGATTGGGGTGAGGAACAGGAATTGGCATTTCAGACCTTGAAGGATAAGTTTTGTAATGCGCCTGTTCTAGCTCTCTCTGATGGACCGAAAGACTTTATGGTATATTGTGATGCCTCCGAGATAGGACTAGGCTATGTGTTAATGCAAAGAGGTAAAGTGATAGCCTATGCGTCTAGGCAGTTGAAAATTCATGATAAGAATTATACTACCTATGATTTAGAGCTGGGTGCGGTTGTGTTTGCACTTAAGATCTGGAGACATTATTTGTATAGGACAAAGAGTGTCATCTATACGAATCATAAGATTCTTTAGCATATCTTTAGTCAGAAAGAGTTGAATATGCGACAACGTCGATGGATATAGTTGTTTAGTGATTATGACTGTGAAATTCGCTACCATCCTGGTAAGGCGAATGTAGTGGCTGATGCCCTAAGTAGGAAGGAAAGAGTAAAGCCTAAGAGAGTTAGAGCTATGAATATGATCCTTCAGTCAAGTATCAAGTATAGGATACTGGAAGCTCAGAAGGAGGTTGTGGATGAGTTTGCAGGATTGCAGAAAGGTGTAGATGAGATGATAGAACAGAGAAGTGAAGGAACTTTGTACTACCTGGATCGAATATGGGTACCTTTGAAGGGTGAGGTGAGAACCCTAATAATGGACGAAGCTCATAAGTCAAAGTGCTCTATACACCCAAGGGTTGATAAGATGTATTATGATTTGAGAGATAGGTATTGGTGGCCTAGAATGAAAAAGGATATAGCTGAGTATGTTAGTAAGTGTTTGACTTGTTTAAATGTTAAGGCTGAGCATCAAAGGTCATCTGGCCTGCTCTAGCAACCTGAGATTCCCGTATGGAAATGGGAAGGGATAGCTATGGATTTTGTGACTAAGTTGCCTAGGACTAGTAGTGGGCATGACACAATCTGGGTCATTGTGGACCGATTGACTAAGTCCCGCTCATATTCTACCTATGCGATGATGATTATAATGATGGAAAGGTGGCACAATTATATTGAGAAGCGATAGTGCTAGACATGGTGTGCCCGATCTCGATTAAATCGAGCGGTGAAAGTCGTCACGTCAAAAGTTATGGCAGTCAATGCAAGAGGCATTATGGACTCGTTTAGATATGAGTACGGCTTATCACCCTCAGGCCCATGACTTAGTGAGCGTACTATTCAAAACAAAAAAAAAAAAAGAAAAAAAAAAAAAAGCAAAAAAAAAAAAAAAAAAAGAATTATGGAAGACATGTTTTAAGCGTTGCGGCGGACTTCGGAGGAAGTGGGATGTTCATCTTCTATGGTTGAGTTTTTTCGTAATAACAATAGTTAGCATTCTAGCGTGAGAATGTGCTTTTGTTTGAGCATTGTATGGTAAGAAAGTGTAGTTCGCCAATTATGTTGGGCTGAGGTTGAGAATGTCATTGTATACGACCTGAGTTTAGTGCAAAGACTACTGAGAAAATCTCGCAGATTAAGGATTAAACCTTAAGGCTACCGCGTGCATCGTAAAAAAGTTAATAGCTGATAAAGGAGGAAGCCTCTAGAGTTTAGTGTAGGTGACTATGTCTTGCTCAAAGTGTCGCCTTAGAAAGGTGTGGTACGCTTTGGGAAGAAGGGAAAGTTAGCACCTAGGTTTGTTGGACCGTTTGAGATTATTGAGAAAGTAGGCCCTGTGGCCTATCGATTAGATTTGCCTGAGGAATTGAATGGTGTTCATGACACGTTTCACGTGTCGAACCTTAAGAAGTGTTTGGCTGATCCAACACTGCAAGTGCCTTTGGATGAGATTCGAGTTGATGCTAAGTTAAATTTTGTGGAAGAGCCTGTGGAAATTTTGGAAAGAGAGTTTAAGAAGTTGAAGCGTAGTAGGATTGCCATCGTCAAGGTTCGGTGGAATTCGAAACGTGGCCCTGAATTCACGTGGGAACGTGAAGATCAGATGAAATTAAAGTACCCACATTTGTTTAGTGATGTTAGTAGTTAAATTTCGGGGATGAAATTCTTTTAAGGGGGTAGAATGTAACCTTTGCCCTTTTTGTGTTCTGAATATTTCATTTATAGTCCTTTGACTATTTGACTTTTGTCAGTTTATTCAGATTTTTGTACCGTGTTGACGGTGGTGATTTTATGAGACATGTGATGATTTGAGGTTTATTGTGATTAATAATCCCTTTTGGAATGTATTATTGTGTTATGTGTATTCCGGGTGGTTTGACCCGTGAATTTTGAGAAATGCCGAAAACGAGTCCCGACACGTTCGATAATGTCCAAAATGAAGTTTTTGAAGTGTAAATCAAAATATATCATGTGAATCCTCTAGGTTAATGGAAAAAGTATTTTAAAGGGAATAAAAAAGCTATTAACTTTGAGGTAAAATTTAACGGTTTGAGTATTTACAGTATTTAATGACCCTATACACGAATGAAAGCCCAAGACCCATACCATGGAAACCATGGCCGGTCAAAAGAATACTACGGGGGGGGGGGGGGGGGGGGGGGGGGGGGGAGACAAGGTGGCTTAATTTTAGCTAACCTTATCCTAATTGGTACATACGATTGCTTTCCTGTATCCCTATTTACAATATTAGTTCATTTTTCAAATCAAAAAAAATACATTCCCTTCTCTCTTGTGTCGTCCGCACCTATAACACACACACTCTCATAATTTTTAAAGTTTGATCAAGAAAATATGAAGACATAAATATTTGAGGTTGATTCTAGTGTTTGGTTATTCATTTAAACAACATTTGGGTTGTCCGGTTCGTGTCGAAATCTACAAATTTGAAGATTTTCTTGTAAGTTTTTAAATTTAAGTTTCGTTTGTCCTTTTGGGTTTATTTTGATGCATATATGTGTTGTACAAGTTGATCGTTGTGAAAATTAATTTTTTTGAAGCGAAACGAAAGAAAAAAGGGGTGTTTGGTTCGTGTAAAAAGAAAAGGAAAAAGAGGGTTTTTGTAGTTTTGATGTCGTGGTCGTGATGGTTGAATAATATATGATGCTAGATTGCTTATTTTTTTTATAGTAGCTTGTATGGCTTATTCGGGCTTATTTTAAGCTATTTCTTGGCTTATTTTGGCTTATAGGCCACGAATAGATTCCCAAAATCACTAGGAAAGTAATTTTGATTATTTTTGTGTTATGGCGTATGTTGTGGATTTTTTTAGGCTTATGGTAGTAACCAAATGCGATACATAGCTTAATAGCTTATTTTAAAGCTTAATATACGTATTTTGGAGTTTATGGACTCACGACCCAATAAGTCTATTTGAGTCGCGGCTTAATGGGAGGGCTTATTGTGGTCCAGATTATTTCTACAGATAAGTATATACTATATATGTAAATGACCTTGGTTTTGGACTTAAATAGTATTTTGGACTTATATACGTCCTAATGGACCCTTGTTGGGCCTTAAAGCCCAATAAGCGATATGTAGTAGTTATGAGAATTTTGACGGACTTTTGAAAGTGAAAATGTATTTCTGAAGTGATATTGAATGATATTTTGGGAAAAACGTGTTGGTAAACGTTAAAGATTAAGATTTTGGGATTTTGTCGAAAAGTGTCGAATTTGTGAAAAATGTTGAAAAATAAGGTTTTAAACCTTGGAAAACGTTGTATAAACGTACGGGTCATGTCAAAATTCCATAAAAAGTTTATACTTAGAAATTTTCTTAAAAACATGATTTTGATTTAATAATTAATAAAAATCATAATTATTTTATTTATTAATAAATCACTAAAAAAGACAAAAATAAATTTTCTCGAACTTCCTCTCATGTGTTTATTAGAGTAAACGTTTCATTTTCAACCGTATAATGATTATTTTGAAGTGACTAAGGTGTACCGAATGGACTTGTCGAGATATATTTATAATTAATAATTATAAATATTTATTTATATTACTTATCTATTTTCTCTAAATAGTATAAGTATGTATTATCGGGGAATGAGATTGATATGATTGTGGAAATAAGTTGTCAACCATCACGCCACTAAACTATTTTGGGTAATTGTACAACGCGTCAAAAACTCTATGCATCAAACGTGAAGATTGTTTTGGAATTGGATGATTTAAATTGAGACATTAACTGGACTAGGTCGTGTGCGGGCGTCGTTGCATTTGCTTGTGTGATTAAGAGTTGGTTGCTAAAGACTTGCTTGAGGTGAGTTCTCGTAGCCCCACTTTTTACTGTTTTTTCGTTGGGGGAAAATGATACTCAAATGTGTTTTGAAATGTTTTGAATTGATCTGTGCGAAATGTGGTTTTGTTTTTGGGACAAGTTATGTGCTTATGACTGCTATGTGAATATTATGTGATGCATGATTGTTTGGATCGGATGGGTACGCCTACCTAGTGTTTGTGAGATTATTGGATCGGATGGGTACGCCTACCCAGTATTTGTGTGATTATTGGAGCGGATGGGTACGCCTACCCAGGTTTGTGTGTGGTCCTGCCCTAATTTTAGTGCTCCAGCTGGTAGGCCCTTTAGGTGCGTAAGTGACATATGGTTATTGATTAGCGGTGATGCTAAGGTTGTTTGCATATATTCACTGTCATATAGCACTATTGTCCACTGTTGAAATATTGGCACAACTTTTGGGTTTAAGGTCAAACCTACGAGCTCACCAACATTATTGTTGACGTTTTCGAGTATCATTTTTAGGTGAAGTGAAAGAAGAGTAGTTTGGTGATTGATAGCAGACTTAGAAGTATCCCGTGTGGAATTTCGTTTGAAGTCTTGCTTGGTTGTTGTTTTGATTCTAGTTTTTGGATGTTTTGGATTAAGTTTGGATTATGGTCCCCTGTGAGGGCATTGGAATAATTGTAAGAGATTGTGGATTTTAGTTGCGATTTGGGACATCACTTGAGTTTGTTCAAGGTTGATGGTCTTCATAGCACTTGGAGTTTATGCAATGTAGTTTTCTCTATTTTGTATCTTGTGTTATGATTGATCATTATGTTGCATTCCCGAGTTTTCGCCATTGTCGGGGTGTGACAGACGGCGTCACTAATTCTACACGACGCCGTCACAACCCACTTCGTGACGGCGTCACAACCTTTCATGACGGCGTTAGCTCGCATGACCCGACCCAAGATCTAGAATATTCTCTTTCACGACGGCGTCAAGATTAAAACGCGACGCCATCGCAATGATTTATATATATATATACAAATCCGTTTATATGGTTTTAAGTGTGTAACTTTAGAGTAAAAGAACGGGACGAACCCTAGTTCATTTAGCAGCTGTTAGGGACGATTTTAGGGCCTCAAAACCCTATTGTACTTCCTTCAATTCATGTTTTAATCAAGAAAGACTATCTTAATCATTCAATATGTCTTGTTGTGTGATTCTTATATCTGGATACGCCGTATTCTTCTGAAACGGGCTAGTCTTCAAAATTTCTAAGTAATTTCTATGGCGTATCCCCATTAGCATGGATACGCCATATAGCACGTTTGTAACGTTATTTTCTTCGTTTCAGCTCCAAACATGCGTTTTCCATGTCGGTTCCACTTTTGCTCAAGAATTACTAAGAATCACAAATATGAACGATTAAGTGCATAAAGTATAGTAAATGAGCAATATATACCAGATAATGATACATAAAATATATACTTATTTGATCATATCAAATACCTCCCCCCCTCCCCACTTGACTTCTACTTGTCCTCAAGTAGACTCTCGATTTCTATTTACAAAAAAATCTCCTAAACGAAGATCAAGAAATAATTTAAATACTTTACTTTATCAAAAGTACGCACAAGTAAACACCTCACGAAATAGGAAATGAAAATACTCAAATCACTCGATTAATCTATGTGGTAACATTTAGTGGATAGCTCAATTGCTCAGTCGTAATGAATATTCTATCATAAGCTTGGCAAGGATACACATTACCACCACTATAGTCTAGATGCAACTAATCTAAAAGGAAAATGGATTTAACACATAAGGCTTATGGGGTTTAAGGGTAGGAATAAGACAGGGATAAAATTTATAAAAGGTTAAAAATAAAAAATAACAAATATATGTAAGTCCTCAAAACATACCAATGTTGCTAGCTTTGATCTTACTACAAACCCACACAAGAAACTTTGTATTCACTAATGCACGCTTTAACATGATAAAATGCACGCTTTAGTGGCAAACGAATTAGACTTAAAGACATCTCTATTAAACATCATCATCATACCATCATATGTAGTTGGTTTATATGAACTACCAACTATACTCACATCAAATATACACTAGTTGGTTTATAACGAACACCAACTATACAATCATATGCAACATGGCTTGTAAACGTGCCAATAATCTTACAAACTTTCACACAATCCTCTCCTTTTTTTCCCCTTACATTTTTTTCTTTTTCTTTTTCTTTTTCTCTCTTTTTTTCAATTTCTTTTTTTATATATATTTTATATGTTTTTACTTATTTCTTTTGGCTCACAAACTCTACATAATACATAAAAGTTATAATTTACAAGACATTATATAATCACTTGAAATAATTCATCAATAATAATATGATACTCCTAAGATTCAGATGACATCATATAAGTGAAAGCATATTATTACACAAATAATACACAAACTCATATGTACTTTCACATTTTCATTGCATTGTGCACTATCCCGACCCAAATCTTTCTAGAAAAGACTAGATAAGAAAATGCACATGAACACAAGAAATACAACTCATACAAACCAATAACTAATAACCAACAAAAGGACTTAATCTACACTCTAGGCTAAGGTGTAAGGGTGTCACGAACAAATAAAACTTAAGTGGGGTAAACAAAAAGAAAGGAAAGGCTCAGCAGGTTTTCTAATGTATCTTACTCTAATAATGATAGTAACAAAAGGGCATAAATAGGGGTTAAATAACCAGTGTAGTTAGTTAAAATAAGCAATATGTATACGACATGCGCTATTTAGGCGAATCCTAATTTTTTCCTTATAAACTAGAAGACGTCGGTTAAACTAAGTTTTCGTAATGTAATGCTCATTTTTGTGGTCTCGAATAGATATACCAAGCCAAGTTCTAAAATCTAATACAAGTCAATGGCACACTCATATTTATGGAATTATGTAAAGGAGAAAACGGAAAGGCAAGATCCTTACAATAGGTAATAAGGGTAAAATGTGTAGGTTATGCGACTAGTGAACTACGAAAAACATGTCAAAAAGTTCAAAATTTATGCATTTTTCATTAAAACTAAGGACAAGTAGAATTTTAGTTGAAACACCCCCTTTCTGACTCTAAATTTGACCAAGAATCAAAACTTTTACTCATACGCATGACCCAGAAATAACCTTGTGTCATTATTTTATAAACTGAACAGAATCAATTACCATTCACTTCTTTAAAGTATTACTAAATGAAACTAGACTCAATTATCTTCGAAATGGGGGGTGGCACACATTTTAACTCCTTACAGTTCATTCTATATGTCATTTACAAAAACGACAAAACCGAAAAACCTTTCTGATGCATTTAGCCGTCGGCCGAGGTTCTTGGCAGCCGACTAAATCCCTTATGAGGCCTTTAGCCACCAGACAAGGCCCTCCAGTCGCTGGCCAAAGCCCTCAGACCTACACTACTTTACCCGACTTGCCTTTTTACCAAAAACTCGACTTCCGTGACTCAACACATCGCAAGAACTTCCAGAATACATTAACACGACATATTACTTCATTATCATAAAAATTCATGGTCTAAACGACCCTTAAACACATACTTTATGGGGTTTGCCAAACACCCGTTTTGACCCGCTTTACATCCTTGTTTTGACCCATTTACTTACATTTATATACAAGACCCTAATAAAAGACTTGACACTTGACCTTAACATTTACAAACCATTAGGACACTTGGGGGTTCAACCATGATTCAAGCTCGGCATCTACCTTAACTACTTGTCTAATATCGACAAGTACTTCCACACCTAAGCTTTAATCCACGCATTACTTTCTTCGTATATAACCTACAAAACATTAAACATTTAAACCGTAAGCACGAGGCTTAATAAGTAAACGGTAATAACATGGTATTATACATCATCAGTCACATAAGCATTATTCACACCAATATTAGCCCATAAGACTACTTTTCATCAACAATAGCACATTACAGTAAAACATATTCCATTCAATCATACTAAGTCATTTACATACCTTATATGGGTCAAAATAAACTTAACCACAACCTTGGCTAGTTTTACTAAACTAGCTTCTAACTTACTTCTAATCCAAGCCTACTAAACCAAGGCTTCATAAACCTTCATTAACATCATCTATATAACACATATATGATGAAGTCAATATAATCTCACATTACAACCAATTTACTTACCTTGAATCTAAGCTAATAACCAAAAAGTCATCATCAATCTCCTTGCTTGCTCCTAAACCATAATTATCATAAAACATCATTTATAAATATTTCTAATTACATAATGATCAATGATGTATAACCCACCCTTAACTATAACCAAACCCGTCTTTATCTTTAATATGATCATATCATGATCATATCTCAAAATCACTACTTTACTCATAAATCATTAATTGACCTTAACCCATCATTAAAAATACCTCAATACTTGTTTTAGAATAACAATCACCCAAAACCCCTAAATTTAGGTACATAAACCCTAACTCAAACATCACTAATTCAAGGGTTATAAGTTACTTACTTGCTTAAGGAATGATTACTACAAATCAACTCATGAATTAGAGACCTAAATTCTTCATTAAAGATCATAAAGCTTTAGTCTTTGTTTTACTCTCTCTTTTCTATCTCCAAACCGACACACAAGAATCTCCTAGAACATTTGAGAAAGTATAGGAGATACTAATACTTATCTAGTTTTATTAGCTATTATTTTAACCATTTGGCATATTTGGTCCCTTAAGTCCTTTTCTTTTAAAGTTCTGACACATTAATCTTTATAAAACCATTTACAAAATATATAGACTTATAGTTTGACTACCGGGTTGACTAACCAATCACATAACGTCTTCAAACTTATAAAGGTCATAGTCAAACTCATTCTATGGCATTATCATAAATAAATACTTAAAAACCGGTTTTGGAGTGTTACAAATCTATCCCCCTTATTTAGATTTCATCCCCAAAATCTCTTCGTCTAATATTAACTAAGACTTGGTCACATTGGCCCCATATTTCATCTTAGCAATTTCAAGCATAACTCAACTAGTTGCATCAAACTATATAGTTTTGCAACTCTAGCCATGCTATAATACCTCTAATTATCCTTATTCCATTCTACTTCTCGCTTATTTCTATCTCATTTACACTTTTCCTAATAACTAGCATCATATAGGTGACATTCACCATTTCTGATTCTATCATTTTTGTAACTTTTTCTCTATATTGATACGTCTCATTCATTTCTTTTCTAAATTTTCATTTAAAACTACATGTCACTTGAGAAATTACATTATCTTGACTTATCGTAAGTCAACATTAGTTAATACTTTCATTATCGTTTTCATTATGACACTTATTTTCATTACTTATTTTCAGTTAATTTTTTTGTCAAAGACTATAAGTCACTTGAGAAAATTCAATACTTTTGACTTCTTAAT